>CM060308.1:8877645-8905145 GCA_030674185.1 Monoplex corrugatus | reverse complement strand
GTGGGGGATACTATTTATACTGAAACAGCCCCCGGAATCTCCACGGGGTAATTATGTTTATCATCCCCACCAGTATATCGGCGTAGAAGATGGGACAGTAAAAGTTATACACACAACAACAACAACAACAACGACAACAACAAAAACCGCTTCACCGTGAACCTCTCACCTGTCTCACCTGTCGGCGTCACCGGGAACAGTGTTGGCCGCTGCACATGATGTCCTCACAAGTTGCCTCCAGCACTCTCGATCTTGGCTAAGTCTGACCACCTCCTGGAGTTTCTTGCCACTGATGTTTGTGATGTTTCTAGCAAGTGATGCAGGTGGCCTGCTAAATCAAAATATCAGAACGCAACGGGGTCAGACGTACGCTAATGCCCGGACATTCTAGAAGAAAAAAAAAAGCATGCATTTCGGAAACACACACACACACACACACACACACACACACACACACACACACACACACACACACACACACACACACACACACACACAATCTCTAAACATAAAATTTTTTTACTGGTATAAAAAATGAACGAAAACATTCAGTACACGTGCATCACGTTACAAGGACATTCACCCCCAACAAAATGAGTACGGAAGCGGTATCCGGTAAAAGCGGGGTTCATCAGACACGCTCTATACCTCCCGTCGCCCACACAACAGTGGCCAGTAGACAGAAGGGAAGTAATTACCAGAGAGCAGGGTCAAATTACTTCCCTTGTTTGCTAATGTGCCTGTAGATCTTTTACCCTCACAGCTGTGAATTTTCAGGGCTAGCTGTAAAGCTCAGTAAGTGTGAGTGATAAACAGGCAAAAAAAACGAAACCAAACAAAATGGAACACTACAAAACAGAAACTACAAACACGTGGAAACACAATGAGAATGCGTGATTAACAAATAATTCCAGATTCTTACAAAAGTGTTACTGCCCGCGTTCAAGCAAAGAGGTACCAGAAAAACATGAACATAGAATAAGAACGCGTATTTAATACAACCCGACATCATCATTCATCATCAGGTGCCCTGCCGCATGGCGTTGGCGATCATGGACTTCCAACCATCTCTATCTCTCGTTGCCCCTAGCATCTCCCCACCCTCCTCATCCCCAGCCACTCTGCAAGTCCGTCCAGCATTCTCTCCCTGGGTCTCCCTGGTGCTCTCTTTCCCTCCAGCTTTCCCGTTGTGACCGGGTGCTCCAAAATCCCCTTCCTCATAAAATGGCCTATAAATGTTGCTTGTCTTTTCCTAATCTTCCTTATGAGTGATCTACTTGTGTCTGCCTCCATCAAGACTGTCTCGTTTGTTTTCTTTGCTGTCCATGGAACTCTCAACATTCTTCTGAGAAACCACATCTCGGCTGCCTCAATCTTGCTTGGCTTTGCTTGCTGACTGACCACGCCTCGCATCCGTACAACAGTATTGGTTCTATATAACATTCAAGGACTCACAACCAGACAAGACAGGCAAAATTTTCGGCCTGTCAAGCGTGAAATGTAAGATCACAAAAAAGAACAAACAATAAATACAAAAATTACGAGAAAAAGACTAAACGTTCTTGCTGCTTTGTCCAGTAGGAGAAGAGGACACATACATACATACACCCAAACATACATAAACACACGCGCGCGCGCACATAACACACTCACCTGCAAACACACGCACACACACATGCACACATATATTCACATATACACACAGACACATACACTTACACACACACACACACACACATCACTCACAAACACACTCACCACACAAACACACACACACACACACACTCACAAACACACGCACACACACAAACGCACCCATCCCACTAGGTAACAAGAAATAATCTCCTTCTTTCAAAGATTCATAAAAAAGAAAGAAAGCAAGAAAGAAAAGGACTGCAAACGAACACGTCTACCGACTATGAGCTCATTAGACCTACAAGCACTTGGTTCGACCAGTAATGAGCGTCGATTGTTCAGCAGGTGGATACCTCTAAGTTCATTTCGCTTGCTTGTTGTGTTCGTATAATACGACAACCACCCTGGCCCTCTTCGGGGTCGAACCCAGAACCACTGGGAAAGGGGGGGGGGGGGGGTAGCAAACGGAAATGTGCCTGGCAAAACCAGGTCCTCAAATCAAGAGTGCATTCACAGCTGTGAAAGGGTGCAGACCGACAAGTGGTACTACACCCGACACTACGTCCACTCGCTTGCTTCCAGACATACACTCCATAATATTATACAGTGTACACTCCTGATGGCAAGTCCTGTTCTACCTGTCTTTGTAACAAGCCACTTTCGTGGAGTCTTCGATCAAAACAAAACACACTACTGCGCCATACGCACACAAAACACACATGCACGCACATGCACATTAACACACGTGCATGCACACGTGACAGAGAGGGTGAAGGAAGGCGAGAAGGGGAGAGAGGAGGAGAGAGAGGAGAGAGAGGAGGGAGAGAGGAGAGAGAGAGGAGGAGAGAGAGAGAGACAGACAGAGGAGAGAGACAGACAGACAGCAGAGACAGAGAGAGACAGAGACAGAGAGAGACAAGAAGAGACAGAGAGACAGACAGCGACAAGGGGGGACGGAGAGACAGAGAGAGAGACAGACAGACAGAAAGAGAGCGAGAGACAGAGAGAGAGAGACAGGACAGACAGAGACTGACAGAGAGACTTTTTGAACAGAAACAGAGACAGACAGAGACAGATAGAACAAAACAAATTTTTATTTCCCAGGGTAGTAGTGCCATAAACAGATTGGGGAAGTCACTGACGGACAAAAAAGTATGTTTTTATATTAGCCTTGAAGGCACTTGGACTTCAGACGAAAGCAAACACAACGACTTGGTAGCATAAAACGATAAATGTGTTCAGTTTCTTTAAGTGTGATCTATCAGATTCACAATACCCAGATCTTCCAGTATTTATCTAGCAGACTCCTCAAGCTTGTGCAAAACTCTTAAATGCTGGGAAGTGGTTAACATCACCACAATGATGACGCGTTATAGTGGGCAACAAACAGACCCGGTTTTAAGGCAACATCCATCGAGCAGAAAGACGGTTGTTTGCACCAAAGTAAAGATCAGTGACAAATATATCTAACATTCTTCATGCCCTGTAGTCATTACAGACTGAATGCAAAATATGTAATAAGAAATTTACGTATCTGATGGAAAAGTGGTGAACAAACATTTTGTACTTGGGATCAGTATCTGCCAAAAAGAGATCACTCATTATTTAAAAAGACTATCAGAAACAATGAAAAGAGAAGAAAAACGCGTATCATCTAACTGATAGAAAAAGACCAAAAGCAAGTCTTAAGCTACCTGGCTTTCGTCAAACACAGACAAAAGACACGACAACGATGACGACAACAAAACAACAGCAACAACAACAAACTAACTAGATTTGGGGCAAAACACAACAACAAACAAAACACAACAAACAAAACAAACAAACAAGCAGATCAGATAAGCTCATGACAGGCTGATTCCTGCGTTCGTTTTAATGACATCAGATGTCCAGCTTGGAAAAGCTGTTCAGAAGTGCATCATAAAGAATAACACCTTTAACATGCGACTCTCTCAGTGTCATGGAGGTTCTTTTAATGACAGATTGTGTAACACACAGACATAAAACCCACACGCTGGGCATCACCTCAAGACCTTGCTGGAATAAAGCTTTATGGGCAGGACCCTTCAACACCTCGCTGTCATAAAAGTTTATGGGCAGGACCCTCAACACTCGCTGTTCATAAAGGTTTATGGATAGGGACCCTCAACACCTTGCTGGCACAAAGGTTTATGGACAGGACCCTTAAGACCTTAATGGCATAAAGGTTTATGGCAAGACTATAAAGACCTTACTGGCATAACCGTTTATGAGCAGGACATCAAGACCTTACTGGCGTAAACGTTTATGGGGCAGCACGACCCTCAAGACCTTGTGGCATAAAGGTTTATTGACAGGACCATAAACACCTTGCTGGCAAAAAGGTTTATGGACAGGACCTCAAGACCTTGCTGGCATAAAGGTTTATGGACAGGACCCTCAAGACCTTGCTGGCATAAAGGTTTATGGACAGGACCCTCAAGACCTTGCTGGCATAAAGGTTTATGGACAGGACCCTCAAGACCTTGTGGCATTAAAGGTTTATGGACAGGGACCATCAAGACCTTCCTGGCATAAAGGTTTATGGACAAGACCATCAAGGACCTTACTGGCATAAAGGTTTATGGACAAGACCATCAAGACCTTACTGGCATAAAGGTTCATGGACAAGACCATCAAGACCTTACTGGCATAAAAGTTTATGGGCAGGACCATCAAGACCTTACTGGCATAAAGGTTTATGGACAAGACCATCAAGACCTTACTGGCATAAAGGTTTATGGACAAGACCATCAAAACCTTCCTGGCATAAAGGTTTATGGACAAGACCATCAAGACCTTACTGGCATAAAGGTTTATGGACAAGACCATCAAGACCTTACTGGCATAAAGGTTTATGGGCAGGACATCAAGACCTTACTGGCATAAAGGTTTATGGGCAGGACCATCAAGACCTCACTGGCATAAAGGTTTTGGACAAGACCATCAAGACTTTACTGGCATAAAGGTTTATGGACAGGACCTCAAGACCTTGCTGGCATAAAGGTTTATTGACAGGACCATAAACACCTTGCTGGCATAAAGGTTTATGGACAGGACCCTCAAGACCTTGCTGGCATAAAAGTTTATGTGTAGGACCCTAAGACCTTGCTGACATAAAGGTTTATTGACAGGACCATAAACACCTTGCTGGCATCAAGGTTTACCTTACTGGCTTTAAAGGTTTATGGGCAGCAGGACCCTCAAGACCTTGCTGACATAAAGGTTTATTGACAGGACCATAAACACTTGCTGGCATCAAGGTTTACCTTACTGGCATAAAGGTTTATGGGCTGCAGGACCCTCAAGACCTTACTGGCATAAAGGTTTATGAGCCGATTTATGGTTTACACTTGCTGACCACTTTAGGTTTTTCTCCATCACAGAGTATCTGCTGCTTCAATGCATGTGAAATTCACACCCAACGCGCAGCTCTATCCTCAGAAACTGAAACTGAAACTTGTTTTGCAGATGATATAGTACATGCAGCATCATAAATAATGTGACAGAAATAAACAGAAGAGAAGACATAGATCATGACACAGGCAAAAAACAAACAAACAAACAAACAAAACAAAAAAAACCCTCTACGCCAAGGCGATGCTGCGGGGGGGACTTTACAGACTCTTCGCTATATAAACTATCTCCCTTCTATCCGTCTGTCAGCCGATATCATCAAAGACCCCACAAACACGTTTCTTTTATCTTTCCTTAATATGAGCAATTCGTGCCTTATAGCCCCCTCTCTGGATCCTTACGACCGATAAATGAGTCTCGTCTGAGTGGGAGTTTGTCCTGGCAACGATAACACTCGCTGCCCAGTCCTCAGACATGCAAACGGTCCTGGCTGACGACTCGGGATTCTGATACCACATGTTCTGCCATAGACGACTGCACAATGAACGATCAGTCTGGGTTCCCGAGAGACTGTGAAGACACAGAGGGTCCCTGGAAAGCCACTGAAAGCAATACTCAGACACTCTCTATGCTAACAGCTACAGTCTTTGACCTCTGGGGACCTGAAGCTACACGCGCTTTCACAGACGAATGCCAACAAATGGTCATCCTAGTCTCCAGGTGAGGGGGGTGTGAGGGGAGGGAGGGAGGAGACGAGAGAGAGGGAGGGACAGAGAGATAGATAGATAGATAGAGACAGAGAGAGAGACAGAGAGAGAGTTAGAGAGAGAGAAAGAGAGAGAGGGGTCAAAAACTTTTAATGTATATCGGCCTTAGGTCACAGTACAATCGAAGAGAGAGAAGAGAGAGAGGGAGAGAGAGGGAGAGAGAGGGAGAGAGAGAGGGGAGAGAGGGAGAGAGAGAGACAGAGAGAGAGAGAGGAGACAGATAGAGAGAGGTCAAAACTTTTAATGTATATCGGCCTTAGGCCACAGTACAATCGAGAGAGAGAGAGAGAGAGGGACGAGAGGGGGGGAGAGAGAGGGAGGAGAGAGGGAGAGAGAAAGAGAGGGAGAGAGAGAGGGGGGAGAGAGAGAGGGAGAGAGAGAGAGGAGGGAGAGAGAGAGACAGAAAGAGACAGAGAGAGAGAGACAGAGAGAGACAGAGAAGATAGATAGAGACAGATAGAGAGAGAGACAGAGACAGAGAGAGAGACAGAGACAGATAGATAGACAGAGAGAGAGACAGAGAGGTCAAACTTTTAATGTATATCGGCCTTAGGCCACAGTACAATCGAGAGAAAGAGAGAGAGAGAGAGAGAGAGAGAGAGAGAGAGAGAGAGAGACAGACAGACAGAGAGAGAGAGAGAGACACAGAGAGAGAGAAGTCAAAACTGAGAGAGTGAGAGAGACAGAGAGAGAGAGAGGGCAGACAGAGACAGAGAGAGAGAGGTCAAAACTGAGAGAGAGACAGAGACACAGAGAGAGAGAGGTCAAAACTGAGAGAGCGGAGAGAGAGAGGAGAGAGAGACAGACAGAGACAGACACAGAGAGAGAGGTCAAAAACTGAGAGAGAGACAGACAGGACAGAGAGAGAGAGAGTGGTCAAAACTGAGAGAGCGAGACAAAGAGAGAGAGAGAGACAGACAGAGAGAGAGAGAGGTCAAAACTGAGAGACAGACAGACAGACAGAGAGAGGAGAGAGGTCAAAACTGAGATAGAGACAGAGACACAGAGAGAGAGACAGAGACAGAGAGAGAGAGAGGTCAAAAAACTGAGAGAGAGACAGACGAGAGAGACACAGAGAGAGAGAGAGCGAGCGAGAGAGAGAGAGAGAGAGATAGATAGAGAGAGAGAGGTCAAAACTGAGAGAGAGAGACAGACACAGAGAGACACAGAGAGAGAGACAGAGACACAGAGAGAGAGAGCGGGAGAGAGAGAGAGAGAAAGACAGAGACAAAGAGAGAAGAGACAGAGCAGAGAGACAGAGACAGAGACTAGACAGACAGAGAGAGAGAGAGTGATGTCAAAAACTTTTAACGTATATCGGCCTTAGGCCACAGTGCACTAGTCTGTGAGGTGGGGAGGGGAAATAGGGCTTTTTGTGATTTATACAAATATTATAATACATATAACTGCATTAACGAAGATTGTAACTTTCAATGCTTTCTTCTGTTTATACATCACCGATATAACAGTCAATAGATCCTTCGTTTGCAAACCCGATCTAACAGAGCGAGCGAGCGAGCGAGAGAGAGAGAGAGACAGACAGAGACAGAGAGACAGACAGACAGAGAAGAGAGAGAGACTGACAGACAGACACAGAGAAACAGAGAGAGAGACAGACAGACGGGACAGACACAGAGAAACAGACACAGAGAGAGACAGACAGACAGACAGAAAGAGACTGAAAGACAGACAGATAGAGACAGATAGACAGAGAGAGAGATAGTCAGAGAGAGAGACAGACAGACAGACAGAGACACAGAGAGAGAGACAGACAGACAGACATAGAGAAACAGATAGAAAGAGAGAGAGAAAGAGAGAGACAGAGACGACAGACAGACAGAAGACAGACAGTAGGCAGACAAAAGACAGACAAACAGAAGACAGACAAGACAGACAGCCAGACAGAAGACAGACAGAAGACAGAGAGCAGACAGACAGAAGACAGCAGACAGAAGACAGACAGAAGACAGACAGAAGACAGACAGCAGGCAGACAGAAGACAAACAGACAGACAGCAGACAGACAGAAGACAAACAGAAGACAGACAGAAGACAGACAGACAGACAGATAGTCAGACAGAAATGAAATGAAACTTTACTTCCCAAACAACGTAAAAGCATCCACACATAAGACCAGCTTACAACATCGGCCAGTGTAATCCGCTTGTCTTTAAAACAACAGAAAATTAGGATAAAATACAACAATACCCAAAAGGGCATTCCAACCTTTCTTCTCCGATAGAAAATCTGATTTCCATCGACTAGCTAATGGACAGAAGACAAGAATGGTGGCGCTCCGTGTAAAAGATGGCATTCCATTCTCCATGTCGGCTGCCACGGTGCCAGTCCCGGGGTCGCTTTACCAGCACCACCGACGGGGAAGGGGTTAAGGGTCCTCACACCTGCTGCAGACTAATGGCTCACTGTACACCATTCATTCCTCCATGCATCAGAATGACGGCCACTGGACAGCGATGGGAATACTCGTAGTTCCACTCAGTGGAATGTTGGCTTAATGGACAATGAGAGCATGGTCTCATTCAATGGAGTAATGGCAAGACTGATAATGATAGAATGGTATTACTCAATGGAGTGTTGGCTAGATGGATGACACTATCATATAATAACGACAATATGGTCACACTCAATGTAGTGATGACACCATGAATAATAACGACACACTCAATGTAGTAATGGCACCATGAATAATAACGACACACTCAATGTAGTGATGACACCATGAATAACAACGACACACTCAATGTAGTGATGACACCATGAATAACAACGACACACTCAATGTAGTGATGGCACCATGAATATAACAACACACTCAATATAATGACACCATGAATAATTAACGACACACTCAATATAATGACACCATGAATAATAACGACACACTCAATATAATGGCACCATGAATAATAACGACAGTATGGTCACACTCAATATAGTGATGACACCATGAATAAATAACGACAATATGGTCACACTCAATATAGTGATGACATCATGAATAACAACGACAATTGGTCACTCTCAATTTTAGTGATGACACCATGAATAATAACGACAGAAAGGTCACATTCAATGTAGAGATGACACCATGAATAATAACGACACACAATATAATGACACATGAATAATAACGACAATATGGTCACACTCAATATAGTGATGACATCATGAATAATAACGACACAATGTTTCACACTCAATGTAGTGATGACACCATGAATAATAACGACACACTCAATGTAGTGATGACATTATGAATAATAACGACACACTCAATGTAGTGATGACATTATGAATAATAACGACACACTCAATGTAGTGATGACATTATGAATAATAACGACACACTCAATGTAGTGATGACATTATGAATAATAACGACACACTAAATTTGTAGTGATGACATCATGAATAATAACGACACACACAATGTAGTGATGACATCATGAATACTAACGACACACTCAATGTAGTGATGGCACCATGAATAATAACGACACACTCAATATAGTGATGACACCTTGAATAATAACGACACACTCAATGTAGTGATGACTCATGAATACTAACGGCACACTCAATGTAGTGATGGCACCATGAATAATAACGACACACTCAATGTAGTGATGACACCATGAATATAACGACACACTCAATGTAGTCATGACATCATGAATAATAACGACACACTCAATGTAGTGATGACATCATGAATAATAACGACACACTCAATGTAGTGATGACACCATGAATAATAACGACACACTCAATGTAGTGTTGACATCATGAATAATAACGACACTCAATATAGTGATTAACACCATGATTAATATCGACACACTCAATGTAGTGATGACATCATGAATAATAACGACACACTCAATGTAGTGATGACATCATGAATAATTAACGACACACTCAATGTAGTGATGACATCATGAATAACAACGACACACTCAATGTAGTGATGACACCATGAATAATAACGACACAATGGTCACACTCAATGTACTGATGACACCATGAATAATAACGACACACTCAATATAGTGATGACATCATGAATAATAACGACACACTCAATGTAGTGATGACATTATGAATAATAACGACACACTCAATGTAGTGATAACACCATGAATAATAACGACACACTCAATGTAGTGATGACACCATGAATAATAACGACACACTCAATATAGTGATGACACCATGAATAATAACGACACACTCAATGTAGTGATGACACCATGAATAATAACGACACAATGGTCACACTCAATGCACGCCCTCAGCCATTCCCCATGCAAACCGCCAACGTCACTCTTCTAACGGTCATTTAAACGCAGCAGACTGAAATATGGGTTTTCACGCTCACAGACTCGTGGGACAATGCACACCATTTACTCCCACTGCCCTCCCTTCATACACAGTCTTCCCCCTTTCCAAGCACAACCACTTACCAATTCATCACATGGACAAAAACATTTCCACTATCAATTCATCAAATGGACAAAAACTATCTCCGAGACACAAGTGACTGAAGAAAGACGCAATGACAATAGAAAGCTTTCAAGTCTTTACCAAAACTTAACCCATTGACTCCCGCACCCTATCCACCAGCTTCCTAGGAAGCTGGTGGATAGGGTGAGGGCTAGGAAGCTGGTGGACAGGGTGAGGGAGTCTAAAGATTAGTTTTTGCTTTGCTCGCATGGTTAACAATGCAGGATGCTGGTGGACAGGGTGCCGGAATCAAGGGGTTATATAGTCTTTGCGACCATCAACAGACAGTAGTATGAAATTAAATGGTCTGTCCTTTTTTTTCTCTTGTCATAATCGTGATTTTGAGTGTCCAGTCGATTGTCCAGTCGATCTGACAGATAAACAAGCATACTGATCTTCGGCGCTTGGCGCGGGTCTTCACATGGGACAGAAGACCGGTCCTGGAAGTACGTGCATGCTCTTTCCCAGGCACGGCACCGGATGAACTCCTGCGACCCTGGGCCCTGCTTCCAAGGTCCTTTTTATGATGAACAGCAGCTGTTTTCTGTTGTGCAGATGTGATTGTGACCTGCGTGCACTGCTGTCGCCAGCAAGCTCTGTTAACCCTTTGACTCCCGCTTCCTGTCCACCACAATCCTGCATTGTCAATCATGCCAGCAAAGCAAAAATTTAACCTTTTGATTTCCTCACCCTGGCCAACAGCTTTCTGCAAGAAGCTCGTGGATATGTGAGGGAATCAAAGGGTTAAGTTTTTGCAGTTGGTGGATAGGGTGCGGGAGTCAAAGGGTTATGGGCAATGTCTTCTTAGTTGGTGGTGCTGATGCCACAGCTGAAAAGGTCTGGCCTTTGGAGTATCACTGTACCGCTGTACGTACTGCATGTTGGAGACAGACAGACGAACAACCATCCCCACTTCATACTATCTGTAATAAACGTGGCACGGACAATGTACGTTACAAAATCTCCAATCGAAATCACCCACTCATACCACTTTCTCCCAGTTGCTTTATACACAATCCTGCCCCCTCACCACCACAATCGCTGCACTTCCACCCCCTAAATAGTCAAGCCATCGCAACATTTCGCAGTCTCATTTTTCATACAAATATTACAAGAGTTTCCACTTTTCAAGGTCACTGTGATCCTGAAGAAGATTTGATTGATACAAAACTTGACGTGTTGGATGAAAACAGCAGACTGTTACAACAGATTGTCAATACTGTCCAAAGTTTCTGCTTTTACACCTTCCTAAAGAAATTGCTGATTTTGGGCTTTTTTTGTTGTTGTTGTTCCAATGTGACCTTGACCTTGGTGCTTTGACTTCCAAACTTGTGCAATCTCCAGTCCTCAAGGGCCTACACACTGACCCAATTTCTTAACAATTCTTTCAGAAACAGCTGAGTAATTTGTGCTCAGACGCTTTTATCTCGGGCATACAGACGAACAGACAGACAGGCCTCTTTCCAATCAGTGTAAAATCTTATCTTTGTGAGTGTGTGTGTGTAAGTGTGTGTGTGTGTGTGTGTGTGTGTGTGTGTGTGTGTGTGTGTGTGCGTGTGTGTGTGCACGCGCATGCATGCATGCTTCAAGGTAGACTGAAAATAACACACACGCTTTTATTCCCCCCCCCCCCCACCATTTAACTATTTATTTTCTTGTTTTCCTTAAAAAAAACAACAACTAGCAGCGTGCATGTTTCAAGGGAGACTGAACATAACACACCACACACACACACACACACACACACACACGCACGCACGCACGCACACACACACACACACACACACACATACACACAACACACACACACACACACACACCTTTATTTTCTTCTTCTCGTTTATCTAATTCACTTTCTTTCTCCTTTTCCTTCAAAAAAGAAAAAAACTATCCCCCTATCCCTCCTCTCCATCCCCTCCCCCCTCCCCCTCTCGCCTCTCCCTGAAGTTTCCCTGTACAGCTGCAGGAGGTCAGTGGCTGTACACGCTGTTCTGACAGATTCAGTGAAGCCACAAACATCGCCAGCGAAGCAGGTGACAGCTCTCTAAGGGTTGTGTACAACCCGGACCGCCACATCAGGCCCTTCATCAACCGCTAGTCACTCCCGTGAACACCGCTGCCAAATGCTTGGGCAAGACAAGCAGCCGTTATCAAAAACTTTATAAGAATAAAACAAAATACAAAAACAGAGAAGGGGATGGGATGGGAAGGGGAGAGAAGAAGAGGAAGAGGAGGAGAAGAAGGTGGCTAAAAAGTCCAGCCATATTAACGCTCTTCTTTGTTTAAGCCAACCTTCAAGCGCATTATAATAACAAAATCAACCCAGTTGATAACTCGCTGCTGATCCCTATCCAGAAAGGCGTACCACGAAGTCAGTCAGTCAGCCCATCAGTCAGTCGATCAGTCAGTAAATCAGTCAGTCAATCAGTCATTCAGTCAATCAATCAGTCAGTCAATCAGTCAGTCAGTCAGTCAATCAGTCAGTCAGTCAGTCAGTCAATCAATCAGTCAGTCAGTCAATCAGTCAGTCAGTCAGTCAATCAGTCAGTAAATCAGTCTGTCAGTCAGTCAGCCCGTCAGTCAATCAGTTCGTCAATCAGTCAGTCAATCAATCAGTCAGTCAGTCAATCAATCAGTCAGTCAATCAATCAGTCAGTCAGTCAATCAGTCAGTCAGTCGATCAGTCAGTAAATCAGTCAATCAGTCCGTCAGTCAATCAGTTCGTCAATCAGTCAGTCAGTCAGCCCGTCAGTCAGTCGATCAGTCAGTAAATCAATCAGTCCAATCAGTCAATCAGTCCCTCAGTCAGTCAGTCAGTCCGTCAGTCAATCAGTTCGTCAATCAATCAATCAGCCAGTCAGTCAGTCAGACAGTCAATCAGTCCGAAAATCAAGTCAGTCAGTCAGTCAGTCAATCGATCAGTCCGTCAGTCAGTTATCAGTCAGTCCGTCAGTCAGTCAGTCAGTCAATCAGTCAATCAGTTCAATCAGTCAATCAGTCCGTCAGTCAGTTATCAGTCAGTCCGTCAGTCAATCAGTTCATCAGTCAGTCAGTCAATCAACTATTCAGTCAGACAGTCATCCAGTCAATCAGTCATCAGCCAGTCATTCAGTCAGTCCGAAAATCAAGCCAGTCAGCCAGCCAGCCAGTCAGTCAGTCAGCTGGTGCTTAGCACCATGCTGTTCAAACTGAGTACATAACATCAGTGGGAAATTCACAACAAAGTATTGTAAACTTAATGGCACTCTTTCTCCAAAGTCTTCCAGCTACCTGCTGACCATCACTTCTTTGTCACCCCCCTCCCCTAACTTTGTTTTCTTTAATTTAACCCTTCGACTCCCGCACCCTACCCACCGACCACAAAAACTCAACCCTTTGACTCCCTTACCCTATCCACCAGCTTCCTGCAGGAAGCTGGTGGATAGGGCGAAGGAGTCAAAGGGTTACGTTTTTGCTCTGCCAGCATGGTTGGCAATGCAGGATGCTGTTGGACATGGTGCAGGAGTCAAAGGGTTAACTTTTTGCTCGGCCAGCATGGTTGGCAATGCAGGATGCTGTTGGACATGGTGCGGAAGTCAAAGGTTAAGTTTCTGCTCTGCAGCATGGCTGGCAATGCAGGATCCTGGTGGGCATGGTGCAGGAGTCAAAGGGTTAAAGTGGTCCATTAGCTCAGTTGTTAGAGCGCCACGTTCATAAGGCAGGGGTTGTGAGTTCAATCCTCGCGTGGGCCACTTTTCCCTCTGAGGTCAACGATCCTGCTGAGGAAACTTGAGGCGAGGAGAAGAAAGGGACGACCGCATACCTCCTATTTCAACAACATTACTGAAGTCTGTGGTCTAGAGATCCAGGAGGTCGTCCACAGATGTCTTAATCGTGTGACCTGGAGAAAACTTGTGACGTCGAGCGTGGCTCCTACCGCCGATCACGGCGAGGGAGAGAGATGAGATGATGCAGTAGTCTGCCAGATAACTGCTGGCAGGTTCGGGTGGAGCGCGTATGGAACTGTCCGAGAAATTTCAAACTCTTTCTACTCGTCATACCCACGATGGTAAAAGGAGACAGATAAGAAAAAGAACAAAATAACAACAAGAGAACAAGATAACAAGATTTTATTTCAGCCCAGTGCACAGACACAAGGAAAATGTTTTGGCTATACATACAATCACACTCACACCTCACAACAATTACAATGTTCAACATCATAAAAGACATATTCGTCGGTCATCCACGGAATCGAAGAAACACTCGCACACAACACACACACACTCTCACGCCAAGGCGCCCATATCCAAGCCACCTTAGCTGGACACTAATTGAAGAAGAAGAAGAAGAAGAAGAATGCGAAGAATGCGAAGAATGCGAAGAAGAAGAAGAAGAAGAAGAAGAAGAAGAAGAAGAAGAAGAAAAAGAAAATGAAGAAGAAGAAGAAAAAAGAAGAAGTAGTAGTAGTAGTAGTAGTAGTAGTAGTAGTAGTAGTAGTAGTAGTAGTAGTAGTAGTAGTAGTAGTAGTAGAAGAAGAAGAAGAAGAAGAAGAAGAAGAAGAGAAGATAATGGTAGAAGCACTCGATCCTGAAAGCCGACACTGCTTTTAAACAAAATAGATGACTGTAGTTGCCAAATCGATAGACGATCAAGTTCGTGCCTGGGTTGAATTTAGTATTCACGTCTGTTCAGCTGTAAATGGGTACCTGTCCCTCCATTGGTGTTAGAAAGTTAAATCACTTTAGGACAAAAGCACAACGAGCATTCTTTGACAGAGATTGTTTACGCTATACAAATGGAATTATTATTTACTGTTACAGAAATGCTTACTCAGAGACACTGAGCCCTACAATCTTCTCCCCAACATCCATACACGTACTGGAAAAACTTTACTTTGTTCATGTCATTAAATGGCACAACACACACACACACACACACACACACACACACACACACACACACACACACACATACAACACACACACACACACACACAAACAAACAAACAAACACACACATACACATACATACACATTCACAGACAGACACACAGACAGACACACACAGAGACAAACACACACAGAGACAAACACACACACACAAAACACACACACATACACATTCACACAGACAGACAGACACACACACACACGCACGCACACACACACACACACACAAACATACACATTCACAGACAGACACACACACACCACATTCACAGACAGATACACAGACAGACACACACACACACACACAAAATATTGCTCTCCCTGAGGGTCAGACCCACGGTCCCTACGCTATCAGAACGTATTCTAACCACTTGGCTTTACAGAGCCAGAACAGGAATACATGATGGACAAGCTGAGTACAGACGGTGATAACAAACATCATTTCTTGTTGACAAAAACACCAGACCCCTCTCCAAAAATCTGATATCAAATTAGACCAGACTGTTGATCTTGTTTTCCACTCAGTTCCATCCCCTGCGTTACCTTAACAGCCATCTGCTTACGCCGTTCTGGGCTTTACAACGCATCACAACACTTAATACCACAAACTTGGTGTAAAACTCAACACTGAAAGTAGAAATCCAATGCGTTTTCTCTGTTCACTCCAATGTATTTTGTTTGTTTGTTCGCGCGCGCGCGCGCACGCACACACACACTCACACACACACACACTCTCTCTCTCTCACACATACACACACACACACACACACACACACACACAAAACGTTGTGACACAGCTTAGCTTAACGAAAAGCTTTTAACACTTTCAATACTGCAATCCATTAACCAAAAAACTTCTGACACCACACATACGCGCGCTCAGACAGACAGGCAGACAGACAGACGCACACACACACAGACACAAATACGCACACAAACATGCACACACACACATGCACGTGCACACACACACTCTCTCTCTCTCTCACTCTCTCTCTCTCTTACTCACACACACACACACACACACATAAACGCACACTCTCTCACTCTCTCTCTCTCTCTTTCTTTCTCACACACACATACACACACACACAATTTCACACACACACACACACACACACACACACACACACACACACACACACACATACACACAGACTGACGTTTTACCTGTCGCTATCCCTATCCATCAGCAACAGGACTCTAGACCGTGGTTCCCGACTAGCTACAGACCGCAGCTTCCTCTCCCCACGATATTTCCCAGCACAAGTGAACACAAAAGGTCAAGTAAGCTATCCTAGTTGGACCTGACGGCCACTTGTGGCCTGTTAAAGTTGATGTTTCGATACGTCCCAGGTTTGTTGAGTCCCAGGTTTGTAGAATCCCAGGTTCGATACGTCCCAGGTTCGATACGTCCCAGGTTTGATACGTCCCTGGTTCGATATGTCCAATACGTCCCAGGTTCGATACATCCCAGGTTCAATAAGTCCCAGGTTCGACACGTCCAATACGTCCCAGGTTTGATACGTCCCTGGTTCGACACGTCCAATACGTCCCAGGTTCAATAAGTCCCAGGTTCGACACGTCCAATACGTCCCAGGTTTGATACGTCGCAGGTTTATTACGTCCCAGGTTCGATACGTCTCAGGTTTGATACGTCCCAGGTTTGATACGTCCCAGGTTCGATACGTCTCAGGTTCGATACGTCCCAGGTTCGATACGTTTCTATTTTAAGAGGCTTTTTAAATTTTTTAATTTTTTCTCAACAGTCTTCAGTAAAGACAAAAGAAGACGATTCTTTTTTGGTCCATTCAGTGTTTATTTTTTTAGCTTGATTTTGAAGCTGTATTGAATTCTGAGGTTCAACAGCTTGCATGGTTACTGTTGTTTTATATAGTTTACTTTGCTCCAAGGTTTGGGAAAACGTAACACCTTCATTTACAAATTCTCACAGGTTTAAGGCGTGATTTTCTTCTCTGCTTATTCCTTATCCCCCCCCCCCCCCCCCCCCCCCGAGCTGGTGGTGTTCTTTCAATTAACAGAATCATTCACTCAAGATCTGGTATCTCAAGTTCAATTCCAGCCCGCAACATTAAAGACTTGTCTCTTTGCTGTCTATCTTAATGTTTCCATCATTTTGGTGATGTCAGCCAATGTTTCATAGGTCCCTTCTCCCCCTCACATTTCAAGACCTTACCAGCACATACAGCTTTGTGCAGGCTACTTACATCGATTCCAAGCTTATTTCCTCTGGTTTATAAGAATACTGGTAGGCTGATAAAACACCAGTATAAGATATAGACTAGATAAAACATAGTCTAGGTAGGACCTCAGGACCTGACCAGCTCACGGGTTTATGTGCAGGCTTAAGGCAAGTGCCACGGTTACCATGCACATGGCACCTGTGACGTTAGTGCATATGGAATTCGTTCCGAGCGCGGAGAAGTCAAATTGAGAAACTGAAACTGAAACTATAAAAATACTGATAACTAAACACTTAAATACACCTTCTGTGATATTACATCATTTATATATCCAATATTTGACAAGAGATATCTACATAAACGCCCCATGTACGAGCGCTTCGTTTGAATAGTGGCAAGTGAAAGGAATGTTTACACGCAAGTTATCATATATCTGAAATGTCTGAGTGCACACATTCACACATGTCTCTGCATGCCAAAGCATCACACACACATAAACACACACACAAAACGCATAAGCATACAAAACACACACATAAACACACTTGCACACACATACACATACATGCATACACACACACACTCACGCACGCACGCACATACACATACACCACTAGACAGCTTCCCTTTTACCAAGGTGAAAAGTAAACACAGCAAAGAACGAGTACAAAAACCAGGACAATGTATCGTCAAATTACGTCGTAGAAAACAAAGCTTCTTTTCTGCCTCTTTTCACCTGGGGGTAGAAACACAAGCCCCTTCTCAGTACTCTCAACATGATGTCAGTCTGCATCTCAAGCCGTCTTACCCTGAAAATCTCACACAGTTTGATGGCAGCAACAATTTGAAGATTGGCTCATTTCCCAGAGGACTTTGTCTCTTACATTGGCATTGGCGGGACTACTGACACTGTGGGGGTAGAAAAGATGTTTTCATTTGGAGAGACAGTCACGTGATAAGAAGATTGACACCACTGCAGTCCACTGCGGCTGTGTTTTTCTTTGCACTTTTGCAGACGACTTAATAGGTTTGTGTGGACTTGAAAGAAAAAAACTTGCTAAAGTAATGAACTAAGATGGCGGAACCACAACTTCAGAAAAAATCTGAGGGGACCCACATTCATTATTTCCCCTTTCCAGCATCTTAATATGTGCGTGCAAGCGTGTGTGTGTGTGTGTGTGTGTGTTTGTGTGTGTGTGTGTGTGCGTGCGTGTGTGTGCGCGCGCGAGCGCGTAAAAGAGTAAGAGAGACAGGTGGGTGAACAGAGAAAAACATCTGATAATTACACACACACACACACACACACACACACACACACACACACACACACACACACACACACATCAATATGATTGGTCCTTGTTTCAGACTGTTCTTTCTATTCGAGATTTCACACATTATGAAAGTGAAAATGTAGACGTTATGTTTTCTAAATTCCAGGAGTCAGTTCTAGCTGCTGCAGACCTTTCCATCCCGAAACTCAAAACTTTTAAGTCTAATAACCGTTTGGGTAATGTTTGGTGGACGGAGGTATGTGAGCAAGCAGTTCAGTATAAAAAAGAGAAATACAAAATCTACATCAAAAGCAGGAAACCTGAAGATCACATGGAAATGAAAAAAGCTAACACCCAGTGTAATAAAATCATCGCTGAAGCAAAGAAAAATTACTGGGCATCATACTGCACAAAAGAAATTTCAGATTTCAAGGATTTCCATAAAGTATGGACAAAAATGAATCAAATGAAAAATGGAGCCAACTTACCTAGGTGTCCAATAATGATTGATACAAGTCACAAATTTCTTTCCGACATGGACAAAGCTGAAACTTTTGTGGAACTTTTTGCCCAAAATAGTAAAGTAGATGGTTTGACTCCTACCTGCAAACACTACAGGGAAATGGCAGCTAACAACCCTATCTACACTGATCCAATACCTCAAAATGATCTCTGGTTTAATTCTCCAATCACCTTAGAAGAGTTAAAAAACACTATCTTGTCTCTGCGCAACAAAAGGAGTTCGGTAGGTGTTGATGCAGTTTCAACTGAAATGATTAAACATCTTCCAGAAAACTATATTATTTTTTTACACAAAATTTTTCAGAAATGCTGGGCTGGTGGAACTATACCACAATTATGGCAAACGTCTGTTGTTATACCAGTATTAAAAGCAGGAAAGCCTAAAAACAATAAAAACAGTTACAGACCTATTGCTTTAACGTCCCATACGAGCAAACTATTGGAAAAATTGGTATTAAACAGACTTGTACATTACTGTGATAAAAATAACGTTATTCCAGTAAATCAGGCTGGTTTTAGAAAAGGGAGATCTACAGTTGAGCACCTGGTTAAACTTACCACTCACATCAAGAAAGAGTTTGCCCGCAGAAAAAGTCTTTTAGCTACATTTTTTGATGTGAAAAAAGCTTACGATCAAGTTTGGCATACGCGTTTATTGTACAAGCTGAAATCTATTGGTTTATCTGGCAATATGTATGATTACATTAAGTCTTTTTTAGCCAATAGAACTATTCAGGCAAGAGTGGGAACTAGTTATTCTACTTCACGACATCTTGATATGGGAATTCCACAAGGTTCAGTGATAGCACCGCTTTTATTTAATATCCTTATACAGGATCTTCCTAAAGCACTCTCAAATCGTGTTGTTTTGGCACAGTATGCTGATGATATATGTATTTGGATGAATATTACTTTAAAAAAGACAACTCCACAGAGAGCACAGAATTACATTAGGAAATTGTATCAATCTGATCTTGATAATCTTGGAAACTATATGTTAGAAAATGGTCTGTCGTTGTCAGCGGAAAAAACTAACATGATGCTATTTAATTCTGGTGGTACTTTAAGTAACTTGCCTACTTTCAGATTGCTTGGTGAAGTGTTACATTACAAACAGGTTGTAAAATTTCTGGGAGTCTTTATGACATCGAAATTAAACTGGAATGTCCATTTTGATTATATTTCAACAAAAGCAAGAAAAGCCCTAAATTTTCTAAAGATAATAAGCCGATTACCTTGGGGAATGGATACGAACATACTAATTCATCTGTCAACAGCACTTGTACGATCTAAATTATCCTATGCGCAAGAAGTGTTTTTCAGTGCACCAAAATATTTATTAAAGAAGATACAAAGCTTAGACTGCAAAAGTATTAAAATTGCTCTAGGTGTCCCTACTCATGCCTCTAATCTGGAAACGTACAAAGTTGCTGGAATTCTGCCTCTGAACAACTATCGTGAGCTAGCGACAGCAAAATTTGCAGTTAGAACTACTTCACAAACGGACAATTTTGTGAGTAAGGAAATTAAAATCAGGTCTGATGTTGACTTTCCAAAGCGAGCAAAAAGCATTTCATCACAAATGACTGTTTCAACTTACATATCTGACTTGGTCAAACAGTCTAACATAAATATGGATGAAATAGCTGAGACACCATCAACAACGCCTATCCCTACATGTGAAATGCAAAAAGCCTCTTTTGATATTGATTATACAGACGCTAAGAAATCTGAAAACGTCAACATTTCGATATCCACAGCAAGAGAACACATCGATGAAAAATACCGTACCCATCTTCACATTTTTACCGATGGATCAGTCTTAGAAAATAAATGTGCTGGAGCAGCTTTTTATGTTCCAAAATTTAAGATAAAAAAGTCATTTTTCGTTGGGGCAAACTTATCGATCTTTACAGCGGAATTAGTCGCTATTAATCAAGCATTGCATTATCTAGTAAATCTTAAAACCATGTCTTTCAAAGTAGTTCTCTTTGTTGACTCAAAATCTGTATTATATGCCTTACGGTCTTTTAATGCCGACACAAGACCTGATTTAATTACTGAGGCAAATCATCTTATACATCGTTTAAGGGTCAAAGGTACAGATATCAGTTTATGCTGGGTGCCTTCTCATGTTGGTCTTCACGGCAACGAAGTAGTTGACAGAGCAGCTAAGCAAGGCGCCCAGAATGCTGATAATGCTATAGAATTACATGTTCATACCTCCGTAAAAGAAGCTTGCAACTTGCTCGAATCAGCCTCATGGACTCGATTTCTTGAACATTCAGATGAACAGTTTGTGTCACAACAAATGATAAAACTTACCGTTCAAAATGTATGTAAAAAATTGCAGTATTCTTCTATGTATCATTTGAGATCGATTGTTGCTGTTTGTTTTCGTATTCAGCTAAACGCATTGAGAACAAAATATTGTAAAAATGTCAAGTGTATTTGCGGCGAACAGTTCACACTGTTTCACTGTTTATTCTACTGCAAAATGCTACGTTCTTTTTTACCGAAAATGTTTACTCAAGAAAAGTATTCTGAAAATCATTTCCAGAAAATTACATCAGATCAAACGTTGTTAGTTAGAATTTCAGAATCATTAGTTCACAGTCCTGTTAATGCATTACTTTAACTTTATTCGGTTTGTATTTTAGTGTTACAATTTCCCTTCACGTTATTGAAGTTAATTGTTAGTGTTAAGTTCTCGTTCCATTTTACTGTTCCCCCACCTGCTAATGTCTTTTTCCTCTGTCTTCCCTCTGCCCAAATCCAACCCGTCCAACTATCGTTCTACATTTTATTTTGTTCACTTTTTTTTTTTTTTTTAATAATTTCCCCTCCCCCGTCTAATATCACTTATAGTGAAAAGACGTTAAATTAAAGAACGAACGAACACATCAATATGAAAAAAAATATTGCATCAGTTTTGGTTTAAATGTGTGCGTCTGTGTTTGTTCATTTTTGTTGATTTTACACACACACACACACACACAACACACACACAGCGCATACATAAACACACACTTGAAAATATAAAACAGCCCATCGGTGTCTCTCTCTCTCTCTCTCTCTCTCTCTCTCCTCTCTCTCTCTCTCTCTCATTGCGTGTGTGTGTTTTTTTTTTCCATCCAACGAACACAACAAGGAACGAGTACAAAAACCAGGACAATGTAGCATCAAATTACACTGTGAAAAACAAAGCTGCCACTTTTCATCTGGCGGAAAAAGCACAAAAATCAAACAAACCCCTTCCAAGTCCTCTCAACATGGCGTTAGTCTGCATCTCAAGCCGTCTCACCCTGCAAATCTCACACAGTTTGATGGCAGCAACAATTTGAAGATTGGCTCATTTCCCAGAGGAGTCTGCCTCTTAAATTCGCATTGGCGGGAAGACAAACACACGGTGTGGCAGAGGGAATGTTTTCATTTCGAATGTTAAGGCTGTCAGTTGGTCAGGAGATTGAGAGTGTGCAGCCCACTGTAGTTTTGCTGTCATGTTCGCTTTTGTGACCCTCTTTTTCGAGTTTGTGTGGTTTTTGATTTGGTCTCTTTTTATCCACTGGACGAGGCGGCAGGGAAGTTTTTTCTCCTCTTCTTATTATCCGTTGTTTGGTGTTGTTTGTGGTCTGTTTGTGACCGTGCATTCGCGCTTGACAAAGGCCGGTTGGCCGAAACTTTGCGCTTGTCTTGTCTTGTTGTGTCGAATATGCCCTTACTTTGGTTTGCTTGTTCTTCTGGTTCAAGTTTTTTGTTTTGTTTTTAGGGGGTGGGGGAGAAACAAAGGTAAAATTATTCAAGATGGCAGTAATGGCTGTGACATGATGTATGTCTTTTTTTCACAATGTGCAGACAAAGCCACGTAAACATCCAGAGAAAAGGTCAATATGCATGTTTGCTCTGTGTCTGTCTGTGTCTGCGTAAGAAATATTCTCTTTAATTACTTAATAAATGTACATATGTACATAAAATTATGTTAATCATCAAGGTTCATATCGTATCCAACTCTGATTAAATGTATGTCTTAAACACTGGTTTTATCAAGCGCACACACAGCATTAAAACAAAACAAAAACACTAAAAAAACGAACAAACAGCTTGATGAAGGCAACTGCAGAACAAAGAAGTCTCTGAACGATGAATGAATGAATGAATCTTTTATTTAATGTCTGTTCACAATAGTGATTTTAGACACACACGCACGCACACACACATATATACAAAGGGGAAAAAAAGGTGGGGTGGAGGATGAGTATGGGAAAGGGTAATAGAAGTTTGAATGTAAGAAGGGGAGAAGGGGAACAAGTGCAATTAATAAATCAGAACAATGAATTAACAGTGTCAAATAATAACATACAACAATTAATTAACTCTTCATAACAATCTGCCAACAGGGGATCTGAGAATCAGCTGGACTAACGAGATAATATCATTATTTTTGTTGTAAAGAATATCTCTAGCGTCAGTACATGAAAAATCAAGACTGTTATTTCTATATGTCGTAAGTAAGATAGGACATTCAAAGAGCAAATGGTGGACTGATAATGTTTTTGAACAAATACATACATTCTGTGTATATTTCGTTTTCCAAGAGTTAAGCCTTAGTTTGTATATCAAGGACGCTAGCTGCCTGGGGCAGTAAGATATCAGGCTATGGGTATTGGAGAAATTTGTATAAACTGAACGTTCTAGCACAGAACCAAGTTCATGAACTGATAGTCGTATATTACGGTATGTTACGGTATTGGCATTTTTGGATGCTCCGTTTCTTGCTAACTGGTCTGAAACTTCATTCCAATATAGTCCACAATGTGACGGAACCCAGCAAAAATTTATACCAACACCGCTGGATGAAATACAATGTATCAAATGTTTGATTTCAAAGATAATGTCATTTCGTATTACATTCTCTGAACAAGTTCCCCCCAAATATTGTGATTTTTGTTCTGGGGCAAAATATTTCTTTTAAACCGAAAATCTGACAGTCCAAACATCTAAAAGATATGGGACTACCTTTAACGTGCAACACAAAGTAATGATTCTTGTAGCACAATGGTTATAGCACTTAAAACAAGTTTTGTCTTCTTAAGGAATGTTTAGGACTGCTATCAATTCTACTCAACCTCGCTGCAAACGTTCATATTTGTGACTCCCACCACGAAATCAGTCTTAACTCGCAGTCAGTCGAACAGCGCTAGGAGCTGAAAAGGTGACTGAGGGTCTGTCTGGGGTGTTTTGACTTTTTCTCAAAATTGATTTCTGTAGACTATAATCTATCCCCCACAGAAATTTTTTTCTTGAAAAAATATTATCAATCAATTTAAAATGGTATTTTAATGCACTGATCGCAGCAGAAAGAACGCAGTTTCCTACCAAAAGTACCTATTTTTGTCTCTTATTATAAACCGTAACCTGCACAGTACCCACACATGTAATATACTGACGGAAAGCTCTTTGATGCACTTTTCAGATAATGACAGCGAAAATTAGAAACAAACTGGGTCAAAGCCACCAAATAAAGAAATTTAAGGAAAATGTATAGGAGAGCACACAAAAACTTTAGAGGCCGTTTTCTCAAAATGGCTGTCATACGACTTAATGACTTTAAACATACATAACTTCTACATTTTTTTGAGTACAAGCTTTATTCAAGTACCAAAATAATCAGCAGAATGTACGCTTTCCAGTGATATGCATATCTCAAAATACCCAAAATGCTAGTTAAGACTGATTTCGTGGTGGGAGGTTGTGACGGATGTGTTGTATATATTTTCATAGTGCTGTTTTTGCATTTTCACTTTTGTGTAGGGTTTTGGCTCATTTTTGCTTTTGTGGATTGGAGCACCCAGTGTTGTTTTCGGTGTTTTCATTCTCATTGGTTGAAATGGGAAATGTTTTTGGATTGGCTGTGAAGTAAAAGCGTGGAGTGTGCGGAGCGTGGAATGCGTGGAACGTGGAATGCGTGTAGCGTTGATTGTGTGTTGAAAATCTGTGAACTTGAATTCAGTTCTACAGAGATTTCCAGGTCGAGCGGTCGGTTTCCTTGCTGCCTGAAGAGAACTAAGTCTGTTTTGTAAGCTGCTAATATGTTAGCAGGTTGGTGAATCTTTTATATTTTTTGAGATTACTAATGTTTGAACAAAAGTTTCCTTTTGCAGCATTAATTTACCTTCGGATTTGTAGAATGTTAGCATGAGAAATTAACTTTACCAAAAATTGAGACGTGTAGAGATTATCACATGGGGTCACCAGTGTCACATTTCTTTCCTTTGTTTTAGTAACCTTTTCTTTACTTCATTCTTTTCCTGTCTGACTGCTTATCTATTTGTTTTGTTTCTCCTGCTTTCATAACAGAGAGATTACCCCCCTTTCTACAAAAAAAAAAAAAAACCAACACAAAAAAAACACAATAAACATGGGCTCCAAATCTCTTCACGACACGATAAAACCCCTTGTTAATTTACTGAGACTTTTTATAGAGCCTTTCTGCCATTTACGTACCACGTACCAACTCTGCTGTGGTCCAATAGTTACTGTGGCTGCTGACAACGTACAGTTCCTGATTAATTGCAATGGTAAAAGACTTCCTGGTCTTTTGGTACCTGACCTGATTGTGCCTAGCGTACGTCATGCTAGTTAAGAGGAAACACGTTGATGGGTGTAATTCTGGCTGCCAATAGAGTGATTTCCCTTGTGTCCAGTTTATGGTCCGACATATTCTCCTTTCACAGGTTGTTAATTATGTCTGGTGTACTAGTAAGAATTCACTGCCTTCCTCGCCAGTTTTTGGGGCTACTTTTGACAGCATTTCGGATTCCATTCATTTAGCAAAATGATGATGGCGTTGTAAAGTGTACTATAGGTACTTCGTCTGTATGTTCACACTGTCTTAATAGTGTACTATAGGTACTTCATCTGTATGTTCACACTGTCTTAATAGTGTACTATAGGTACTTCATCTGTATGTTCACACTGTCTTAATAGTGTACTATAGGTACTTCATCTGTATGTTCACACTGTCTTAATAGTGTACTATAGGTACTTCATCTGTATGTTCACACTGTCTTAATAGTGTACTATAGGTACTTCATCTGTATGTTCACACTGTCTTAATAGTGTACTATAGGTACTTCGTCTGTATGTTCATTGTCTTAATAGTGTACTATAGGTACTTCATCTGTATGTTCACACTGTCTTAATAGTGTACTATAGGTACTTCATCTGTATGTTCATTCTGTCTTAATAGTGTACTATAGGTACTTCATCTGTATGTTCATTCTGTCTTAATAGTGTACTATAGGTACTTCATCTGTATGTTCACACTGTCTTAATAGTGTACTATAGGTACTTCATCTGTATGTTCATTCTGTCTTAATAGTGTACTATAGGTACTTCATCTGTATGTTCACACTGTCTTAATAGTGTACTATAGGTACTTCATCTGTATGTTCATTCTGTCTTAATAGTGTACTATAGGTACTTCATCTGTATGTTCACACTGTCTTAATAGTGTACTATAGGTACTTCATCTGTATGTTCACACTGTCTTAATAGTGTACTATAGGTACTTCATCTGTATGTTCATTCTGTCTTAATAGTGTACTATAGGTACTTCATCTGTATGTTCATTCTGTCTTAATAGTGTACTATAGGTACTTCATCTGTATGTTCATTCTGTCTTAATAGTGTACTATAGGTACTTCATCTATGTTCATTCTGTCTTAATAGTGTACTATAGGTACTTCATCTGTATGTTCACACTGTCTTAATAGTGTACTATAGGTACTTCGTCTGTATGTTCATTCTGTCTTAATAGTGTACTCTGGACATTTATTATATATTCATTCTGTCTTGTATCGTTTTTCTTTCTCATTTCTTTGTTAGCCTTCATCTTCACCCTTTCCCTGTTCGTCCCCACGAAGAACACACACACACACACACACACACACACACACACACACACACACACACACACACACACACACTATATATATATATATATATATATATATATATATATATATATATATATATATATATATATATATATATATATATAGGGGGGTGCAAAAGTAGGTATACAGTTATGAAAAAAGAAAAACGTACAATACTCGTTGCATTTATTATACACACAAATGAATATTGCATATACATGTAATAACAAGCATAGCCTTAATCCCTCAGATACTCAAACTGCTTGCCGTCGGTATTCACACACTCCTCTAATCGAGAGCGGAATTAAGCATTATAATAATGATGTGATACT
>CM060308.1:8852645-8875145 GCA_030674185.1 Monoplex corrugatus | reverse complement strand
TTTTTAAACTTAATGTTCAATCGATACTAATATTCATTTTCTTTCAGTCTCTATTTTCTTCCCTCAGGCTATCGTCACTGTCTGCTGTCTTTATCTAATACACTTGTTTGCTATGTCGATATTCACCCCCAGGCAATGACGTATGTTTTCACGCTGGATGCTCTTGTGACTTGTAAGTCCACTCATACCTGATCTGTGTCATGGTCCATTTGTAAAGCGCGTGATCCGCATTTATAGTGGAACTTTTTACCAAGTGTACACAGGAATATTTCTGTCACACGACTTCCATGGTTACTGGTGTTATTTTCTTATTGTCACTTACTTGCTTTCTTTCTCACTTACTTACCTACCAATCTGATTAAGAAAATACTGTCTTCACCTAGTTGGTAGCTGAACATTTGGGCATTGACTGGAAGGGAGGGCGCTGTTACGTGAAACGAGTTTATACAGGATAGATAGTTTTGTTGTGATTCAGACCTTTAATTACTTATTTATTTACATTATAAATGTTCCTTTTTTTGAAGGTAAGATACACAGATACACATATCATTTACATGTAACCAAGAATATTCCAGTGGTAGGCTGATAAAATACCAGTATAAAATATAGACTAGGTAAAACATAGGGTAGGTAGAGCCTCAGGACCTGGCCAGCTCATAGGTTTATGTGCAGGCTTAAGGCTTGTGCCATGATCACCATACACATGGCACCTGTGACGTTAGTGCATATGGAATTCGTTCCCAGCGCGGAGAAACTGAAACTGCAACCGATCTTATTGCTATTGTTGTTTACAGCCCAGCCGACTGCACAGTCACATCAGAGCTATCATCATGTGCCCTGCCCCAGGGTTTTGGCGATCATGGCCCTCCACACGAATCTATCCCCTGTCGCTGAAAGTACATCAGAGCTAAAACCATCTCAAAATGTACACCATACCTCACTGAAGTGAAAACAAAAAGAAAAACCCGGAAAAGAAAAGAAATTAAGTACACATATCAATACATTCGCACATATAATCTAAAGATATGCCCCTGGCGTTGACTACTCCGTCCAATTTATCTACAGGGGATTTTTAAAAAAATCATGGCTGACACAGCGTTAAAGATCACTGACTATATACTTACCATAGTGTTAAAGATCAATGATTAAACAATCACCAACTTTCCTCCATGCTCCATGTATGTCCAAAGAAAGAGCAGCAGGAAAATATCGATAAACTCTGCACATCCCTGACACACGTCAACACCTCCACAACTTCTACGTGTCAGTTGAAAGCCTCCCAGGATAACTTGGACACTTGTGATACACAGACAATGACGCCCTATTGGTCAGGTTGCTGTGGTCGTTATTAACCCATTCTAACCCCAGACCCATACCCGGCAGTCGGACAGAAGAAGAATATTAACCCCCTCTACCCCTGAGGCACCCAGCTGGCAGTCTGACAAAGATTATTAACCCTTCCTACCCTCGTAGCCCTGGCCTGTCAGCGGTCTGACAGTGGAAGAAAGGCCAGCAGGAGAAAAGCAGAAATAATGGCTTTGGCCACTCAGCCTCTGGAACCAGGGGGTCTATAAAAACACTGCCTGTCCCCTGGAGGAATTACCACAAGACTTGGCGGTTATCTTTCCAGACCAAGGAGTTTCAAACTTCTTCGACACTGTCATAAACTTTTTGTCAGATTGGTTTGTCTATATACCCTCCGTGTTATCTATCACCAAACAGTCACACCACGCTCCTGTTCTTTACTTTTAGGACTTTAAGAACCTCTGAGCCTCTGAAAACTTCTATAGTCCACAAACACAAACGGTAAACACCAATACAGAATTGCATTTTCTCAAACACAAGGAACGGTTGCACAGCTGATATTTTCAGCATGAATTGTAGTATCGTTTGGAGGTTTTTCAAGAGGTATTCACCACACTTGGACAATTCCATATGTGCTCCACCCAGATCTACCAGACATTATCTGGCAGACTCCTTGAGAATGTGCAAATCCAAATCGGCTGGCAAGGTCTTGAAACGCAGTACTATGACCAAAATCATGTCTCTTGTTCAGCATCGTGAATTGATTAACGATGATGCCTGTTGAAATAGGCGTACAATAGAATGCAGAGTTCCTAATCTTTTGTAAGACAAACTCGGTATATGATCGACCTGTAAACAGACCCGAAATCATCAGTTTGGTTTTATATACTACGGGTGATAGGAATTGTACAATTAGGTCGTGAATAGTCCAACGTACATAGCACACTCACAATTTCTCATGTGTCTGGATCTTGACTGGTAAAGAAAATCCATACTCTAGCATTTCAGTAGTCCCAGCAATTTTTTCATAGTATGAAAGGAATAGTCGCATGCAAGAGAGAGAGAGAGAGAGAGAGAGAGATAGACAGACAGACAGACAGAGAGACCGAGACAGACATACAGACCGAGAGAGACCGAGACAATGAGAGAGACAGACAGGGACAAAGAGGGACAGTGACAGAGACAAAGAGACAGAGACAAAGAGACAGAGAAAGAAAGAGAGGGAGAGAGATAGACAGAGACAAAGAGAGAGGCAGAGACAGACAAAGAGAGAAAGAAAGTGAAAGAAAGAGAGAGAGAGAGAGAGAGAGAGAGAGAGAGAGAGAGAGAGAGAGAGAGAGAGAGAGAGAGAGGAGATTTTGGGTGTAGAAGGGAGTTCAGTTCTTGATACAGTCTGGAGACATTACATAATATTATGTTGTGTAAGAAGAGCAAAAAAAAAAACAAAACAAAAAAAAAACAGGGTTACTGTAACAGACAGTGGTGTGAAGAGTTTGTACAGCTGGGCCCACCATCAACAACACTGGAGATATAAGTGACAGAGGAGTACAGCAGGGATGACTAAATCTATCAGTCCTCTTGCATATCTCTCTGTATCCATCATCTCCTGCCACTGACCGTGTTTTTACACCATGTGTGGGTGATGGGGCAGGGAATGTTAACCACACCATGGTGACCAATAAAATTCCCTCCCCTTATTTCTGTATTGGCCTCGTACATAAACTTTGTCAGAAAGCAAAACTCGAAGAACAGAATTCAGAAGTGTATTCAATTACGTGACGAAAGAACATTCCGAAGTTATATTGCATGGTGCAGGTTTGTGTGCTCTTACTCGCAACCTGGCCAATAACTCCGTGTCTCCCACTGTTCCTGTTTTAGGCTGGTCACAGATCGAATACAAGAAAAGATTGAATAATTCCTGTTTTTAGGTTGGTTAGAGGAATTAATAGAAAATATTGAACATTCCTGTCTTAGGTTGGTCAGGGAGAGAGACAGACAGAGACAGAGACAGAGAAAGAAAAAAAAGAAGAAAAAATCATGTTTTTATATTGATCCGAACATATAAAAGAAACGCTCAAAAATATTGTTTTATGTTAGTGGCTGCGGATAAAAGAAAAGGTTGAACATTACTGTTTTATGTTGATGACCGCAAATAAGAGCAAAAATTGAACATTACTGTTTTAGGTTGGTCAGTGGCATTGAAAAAAAAGATTGAACATTTCCTGTTAGGTTGGTGGTCAGAGGGCGAATCATCATCATTAGGTGCCCTGCCGCATGGCGTTGGCGATCATGGACTTCCATCTGTCTCTATCTCTCGTTGCCCTTACCATCTCTCCCCCCCCCCCCTCGTCCCCAGCCACTCTGCAAGTCCGTTCAGCATTTTCTCCCTGGGTCTACCCGGTGCTCTCCTTCCCTCCAGCTTTCCCATTGTGACCAGGTGCTCCAAATCCCTCTTCCTCATAAAATGGCCTATAAATGTTGCCTGTCCTTTCCTTATCTTCCTTATGAGTGATCTGCTTGTGTCTGCCTCCATCAAGACTGTCTCGTTTGTTTTCTTTGCTGTCCATGGAACTCTCAACATTCTTCTTAGAAACCACATCTCAGCTGCCTCAATCTTGTTCTGGTTTTGTTTGTTGACTGTCCACGCCTCACATCCGTACAACAGGATTGGATCTATATAACATTCAAGAACTCTCTTCCTGATGTTAATTGATAGGCATTTGTTGGTAAGAATGCCTCTCATCTTCCCGAATGCTGTTTTGGCTTTGCCGATTCTGCGAATAAAATAAAACAGTCCTGTTTTCATGCTGAAGAGAACAAAATAATCATAAAAAAAAAAGATCAGACATTATTGTTTTCATGCTGACGACCACAAATAAAAGAATAGACTGCACATTACTGTTTTTCAGAACATATACACACCAAACCTATAAGTTAAGAAGCAATTCAAGAACTTGCCCACACACTATACACTGAAACGACACCGACTGTGGACATTTGCTTCAAATCTGAAGGCGAAGACGCAGAAATTAAAGTCAATTTATTTCTTCTCTCCGAAAAAATAAAAAGTTTCATCAACGTGTCTCTCAACTGAGTTTTCTATTTCCTCGGGTCTATTTTATTACTGTCAGGTATAATTAAATCCTGCAAATAATTGCCTGTTTTTTTTTTAACAAGCTATAAACTCGCAACACATTCCTCTGTGTGTGTGTGTGTGTGTGTGTGTGTGTGTGTGTGTGTGTGTGTGTGTGTGTGTGTGTGTGTGTGTGTGTGTGTGTGTGTGTGTGATCAATTTTTCAAAACACATCTTCAGCATTGGGTAAACAGTCTGTGCGTGTGTGTGTGTGTGTTTGTGTACGTGCGCGCGTGTGAGTGTGTGTGTGCGCGCGCGCGCCCTTGAGCACATGCGTGTGTTTTGTCTGTTATCTCCCCAGTGTGTGTGTGTGTGGAATTTGGAGTCTGGAGTGTGTTCAAGAGGGATTCAGCGCACTCCCACGATTCCATATGCGCTCCACCCAAATCTGACAGGAATTATCTGAGACTCCCTGAGCCTGCAAAAATGAAAAATAACAGCCACACACAACACACACAGCCACACACACAACCACAACACAGTCACACACACAACACACAGTCACACACCACACAGTCCACACACACACACACACAGTCACACACACACACAGTCACACACACACAGTCACACACACACACAGTTACACACCACAGTCACACACACACAGTCACACACACAGTCACACACACACACAGTCACACACACACACAGTCACACACACACAGCACACAACACACACACACACACACACACAACACACACCACACACACACACACACACACACACACACAACACACACACCCAAAACACACCAAACAACAAACCAAACCAAAAACCATATCGGCTGGCAAGGTTTTGAACTGAAAAGTGGAAAAGGGAATTTAGGTCTTACTTTTGAAACAGTAAGCTGACACCACCAGAATAATAGAAACATCAAGACAGGCACCAAACAGACCAACATTTAATGTTACAGGGCCGGGACCGAACTCAAGATATCGGATCCCGAGTCCACGGCTCTATGAAAAGAACCAACCATCCTCATGGCGTTACGGTACCCTATGACTGAACGAGACAGTCTACACTGACCCATGGTAATCAAGGCTGACGCTTGGGTTCAGGGATTTCAAAGGGCTGTCAGGAATTCAGAATTCCTGAGCTGCAAAAACAAACAAGCAAATTACAAAACGAAAAACCCTACACGCTGGCAAGGTCTTGAAATGAAAAGGAATGGTGGAAGGGGGGGGGGGGGGACCTTTCAAACTGTAAGCTGACAACACCAGAATGATAGAAACGTCAAGATAGGCAGTGAACAGACCAACATTTAATGTTACAGGACAAGACCGAACTCAAGATATCAGATCCCGAGTCCACGGCTCTATGAAAAGAACCAACCATCCTCATGGCGTTACGGTAACCCATGACCGAACGAGACAGTCCACACTGACCCATGGTAATCAAGGCTGACGCTTGGGTTCAGGGATTTCAAAGGGCTGTCAGAAAGTAACTCCCTTTGCAGACCCAGACGTGGTCATGGTACAGGGGCCGATCATAATAAAAGTCTGGTGGAAGATGAAATGGAGGAGAGGGAAAGGCAGCAAAGGTCCAGAGTGCGTGGACATTGTGACCATTGATGTCTCTGGCCTTCTGTGCTTCACCGCATCGAACTGGACGTCACACGGTGATCCCTGAAAGGTCAAGATATTGTGAGTGAAGTTGTTTCAGGGGGTGTCAGGGCGTGGTGGCGTAAACTCTATGGCGGGAGGGATGGAGGTGGCTGAAAGGGGGCAATCATGATAAAGTCTGGCGGAGGGTGGAGGGGGGGCTGAAGGTGTGGAGCTTATAGCCACGGTTGTCAGTGGTGCTGAGGTGTTCCTGACCAAACCAGACACCGTGAACTGACCTTGTGGAAGTCATGGTGTAAGTCACCACTGTGGTTTGCTTTGTGATGTCAGCAGATGTCGTAAAATTCGTGGTGTGTGTGTGTGTGAGAGATGAGGTTGTGGTAAAGAGGTGTGTGTGTGCGTGCGTGCGTGCGTGTGTGTGTGTGTGTGTGTGGTGTGTGTGTGTGTGTGTGTGTGTGTAGCGCGCGCGCGGGCGCGTACGTGAGCGTGTGTGAATGTGTCTGAGTGTGTGTATGAGCGTGTGTGTGTGGGCATCTGGTTATGTATTTTTGTGACCGCGCGCGCGCGCGCGCGCGTGTGTGTGTGTGTGTGTGTGTGTGTGTGTGTGTGTGTGCGTGCGTGCGTTCCTCTGTGTGCGTGTGTGTGTGCGTGCGTGCGTGCTTTCGTGTGTGTGTGTGTGTGTGTGTGTGTGTTTGATGCATACAGTTTCGCTTCAAGTAAACCAATTTGCAATTTCTGAATCACTCTTTGCATTTTAACACGTTTAAGCGTGTTTTGTCCAGTTTCATTCATCATGTGTTGTGATTATTTTTACAATGTGGTGTGCGTATTTTTAATATGTCAGTAGAATTTTTATGATGACATTACAATAGTTTACATATGATGATGTTGTGTGTGTGTGTGTGTGTGTGTGTGTGTGTGTGTGTGTGTGTGTGTGTGTGTGTGTGTGTGTGTGTGTGTGTGTGAGAGGAAGAGAGAGTGAGAGAGGGGAGTGAGAGAGAGAGAGAGAGAGAGAGAAAGAGACAGAGACAGAGAGCGAAAGAAAGAAAGGAAGGGAAGGGGGAGAGAGAGAGAGAGAGAAAGAGATAGACAGACAGAGGAGGGAGAGAGAGACAGAGACAGAGAGAGAGAGAGAGAGAAGTGAGAAGAGAGAGACAGACAGCAGAGACAGACACAGAGAGACAGAGACACAGAGAGAGAGAGAGGAGGGAGAGAGAGAAAGAGAAAGAGAGATAGAGAAAGAGAGACAGAGAGAGAGAGACAGAGAAAGAGAGAGAGAAGTGGAGGCAGAGAGAGAGAGATAAACAGACAGACAGAGAAAGAGAGAGAGAGAGAAGTGGAGACACAGACAGAGACAGAGACATAGAAACAGAGACAGAGAAACAGAGACAGAGACAGAGAGACAGAGACATGGTTTATGGGAGCACAACGTGGCAGAGGGGAGGCAGATTAGATTCCTGTTCATTCTTTGAAGACTGGCCATAAAGAGTGTCCCACAAATGCGATAAAAATGTCTGTTCTGTGTCTATGGCGTGTCTGTCTCCTTGTCTGCCTATAATGAGAAACTCTTCAGCTACAGAGCTCAATTTTTCTGATTACGCTGCTCTTTAGAGGTTTTAAATTCTAGCGCTTGTCAACTAATTCAAGCGTTTATTTGCATTATGTTGTATCTTTCTTCCCCTCATCAGCATCTTCTGATTCAAAACAAACAAAGAAACAAGAATAAAAAAAGCGAACAAACGAAAAAACAAAACCATTTTATCAATTTCTTTAATTTACCAAATATCTCTCTCTCGCTCTTTCTCTCTCTTCTCCCTCTCTTTCTTTCTCGCTCTTCTTACTGCATATTTACATTAATGCTATTCTTAAATGATTTTTATACACACACACACTCTCACAGACACACACTAACACACACACACACACACATGCACACACACACACTCGCACACACACACTCACTCGCACACACACACTCACACACACACACAGACACACACTCACACACACAAATACATACAAACGCATATACACACATATACCCAACAAACACACACACACACACACACACACACACACACACGTGCGCATTTGAATAATTTGTGTGTATACACTTCTATGCATTCGAAATGAAATGTCTTTCTTTCTTGTGTGTGTATGTGTGGGGTTTCTTCTCCTTGTTCTGCATAATTCAATTCCGATTCTTTTCCAGCATTCTGCATTCTTCTGTTTTGTTGTTGTTTTGACCCAACAATGTCATGGAAGACAACACCTGGAAAAAATACATTAGCAACAGCACATGTCTTCAGCTGTTCCAGGCGCCAATATTTACACTGTTGAAAAATATGTTTCATTCTATTCAGAATAATTTCTTCCCTGTCCAACAACTTTGCCTCAGGACCTGGCCAGCTCATTGGATTTATGTGCAGGCTTGAGGCTTGTATCATGATCACCATCACATGGCATCTGTGGCGTTAGTTGTGTATGGAATTCGTTCCGAGCGCGGAGACGTCTTGAGAAACTGTAACTGAAACTTGAGGCTTGTGCCATGATCACCATACAATTGACACCAGTGACGTTAGTGGATATGGAATTCGTTCCGAGCGCGGAGACGTCTTGAAAAACTGAAACTGAAACTTGAGGCTTGTGCCATGATCACCATACAATTGACACCAGTGACGTTAGTGGATATGGAATTCGTTCCGAGCGCGGAGACGTCTTGAGAAACTGAAACTGAAACTTGAGGCTTGTGCCATGATCACCATACAATTGACACCAGTGACGTTAGTGGATATGGAATTCGTTCCGAGCGCGGAGACGTCTTGAGAAATTGAAATTGAAACTTGAGGCTTGTGCCATGATCACCATACAATTGATACCAGTGACGTTAGTGCATATGGAATTCGTTCCGAGCACGGAAACGTCGTCTTCAGAAACTGAAACTTAAAAGAGCTCTCTCATAGTTGTGTGTAGGGTAGTTGCACAATATAAAGGTAGGCTTGGGCGCTCCTTTTTCGAGGAGTGTTCTGAGCTTACTGTTTTTGTTTTTTGTATCTGCTTCTATGCTAGCTGAATGGGTAGCGCAAACTAAGTTGTGTTAGATTTGAGAAGTTCTATACTGTTGTAATACAACATGGGAGATAATTCTCAAGAGTTATGTACTTTGATTAATATTATAAAAATTCTCCCTGCTTCCCTCATATTTCTTTGGTAAAACTTAAAGCTTGTGCCATGATCACCATGCACGTGACACCTGTGACGAATCCATTCAGAGCGTGAAGACGTCATCTTCTGAAACTGAAATTTGTTATTGTTATTGTTGTTTAAAGTCCAGCGGATTGCGCAGAGCCATATCAGGGCTAGAAACAAACGGAAACATCGAACCTACTCTCTGAAACACTAACCAGCGATGGTTGATAGACGGATCTCCAGTCCTGCGAACGACAAAAAGCAATAAGCTACGCTGTATTGCAGGCAAAGCCACACACACCACACACACAAAAGACGCAAAAATAAAGAATGTTCACTTTGACAGACTACAGGTCTGAACCATCAGACGAACACACAACTATACATCTGACCTCGTGGGTTACCTCTGATGGTGGGGGGGGGGGGGGGTGACAGACGATAGGTCTGAACCATCAGACGAACACACAACTATACATCTGACTTCGTGGGTTACCTCTGATGGTGGGGGGGGGGGGGGTGTGACAGACTATAGGTCTGAACCATCAGACGAACACACACTATACATCTGACTTCGTGGGTTACCTCTGATGGTGGGGGTGGGGGGGTGACAGACTATAGGTCTGACCCATCAGACGAACACACCACTATACATCTGACCTCGTGGGTCACCTCTGGTTGGGGGTTGATTTGCATATTGAGCAGTGATGATCTGCATACTGTGCAGACGAGGCTCAGAGTTCAGTGAGGCTTGAAGCCAGATGTCTGACTACACCATGGAGTGATCATCTATAGTGACTTAACTTGTATCTGTGTGTAGAGGTGGTATTTTCCCCTTTCCTGGGAATGTACTTTCCTCTTGGAGAAAACGCTGACAGACGATAAGTTTATTGAAGAATACCAGTCGCCGTGGTGTAGTGGTTAACGCAACGGACAACCCACTGGAAGGGTGTGGGTTCGAATCCCCATCAGTCCCTTCAAAAATCCTTGTGGGATTTTTCGGCTCTTACCGGCTCCTACCCAGAGTTGGGCGTGCTATGGGCTCATTAGGAAGACTGGGACCACACAGTCGAGTCTCATCCACTTCACGGATGCGTCATTGAGGTTGTTGCTCAAATCTTCTGACCAGCACCGCAGGTGTCTGTATCTCTCGGGCCTGGTTGATGCCAGGATATATTATGATAGTAAGCGTAGAGTACAACCCTGTCACGCAGTCTCAATCCTACACGGAACTCCATAGCATCATGACTATCATCCTCATTGACATCACCATCATCGCATTGTAAAAAAAATTGCGCCAGCTTCTGTGGCCATTAAGGTGGCCTAGAAAATGGGACGGGGGAGAAAAGGTGAGCACAAAGGTAACCTCCCTGAGTGCCATGATCCTAAAAATATATACATAATTATGTTTACTTTCTATGCATAAACCTACACAAATACACTCTCTCTCACACAAGCTCTCTTTCTCTCTCTCTGTCTCTCTCAAGCACGCTCTCTCTCTATCACATACACACACACAACCACACACACACACGCACACACACACATACACACACACGTACACACACACACACACACACACACACACGTACACACACACACGTACACACACACACACACACACACACGTACACACACACACGTACACACACACACGCACACACACGGCTGCATAAACCCGGCACACATGCATGGCTGCACTTCTACGCACACATACACACACATATGAACAACAAAACACGTTTTGAAAGATTATGGTCCGCAGATTGGGAGTACCTAGGAAGTAGGCAATTAACGAAAAAGATAATGTACATGACAAGAGAGGCACCATCAATTTTACTGTACAACTGAGCAACTTGTTGAAAGAAAGAAAGAGAGAAAGAGAGAGAGACAGACAGACAGACAGATGACAGAGACAGAAAGACAAAGAGGGAGAGAGCGAACGATCTGAAAGATCTTATAACCAAAATTTGAAATATGGACGAAGCTGTTGGAAAACACATTTGTTGAGCAGAACTGTACAGAGGGAGAGACGGCAAGAGTCGAACACAGGCTGCTAATGGACACTTAGCCACAAACCAAAAGAGGACGAAGTTTCCGGAAGCACAGACATGGCATGTCTGCGTGCAAGCAGAGGGTTTTGATAGAGACGAACAGTGCGCTGACTCGGTCCTTGCATGACCAGCATGGAAGGTGGTATCAATCTCACTCATTCATGTCACTTTTAGCTCTTTCACAAATTGCACACTACAGTATGCTGCTTCTTGTTATTTTTTTTCTCCGGAAAACTTCTAATCTTGGTGGCATAAAAAACTTTCACAGCCATCGAACAAGATTTTCTTTTTTGCTCCTGGAAAACTAAAATCACGGTGGGTGAAAACTTTCCCCATTGTAAACAACTTCCTCCTTCGGTTTACTGACAACTTCACACACTTTCTTTTATTGCAAAAGTTGGATCAAATTGATATATTTTATGGCCTTTTATACTGACTCTCTGTCTGTCTGTCTGTCTGTCTGTCTGTGATGTAATTTCAGACAGGTGAAGTAAATGTATCATCGATGATTTGCATTTGGTGTTATTCCAGATTGTGGATTGCTTCGATTGTAAAACACGTTGGAAATTTACAAAATGCAAGTTCCATGCCCACACACCCCATTGTTTGACTCTCTCTCTCTCTCTCTCTCTCTCTCTCTCTCTCTCTCTCTCTCTCCACCCCCCCCCCCCACAAACACTCACCCCTCCCTCCTCAATGAAGACACAGACAGAGATAGAGTTCATATTCAAGTTCATATTGCTTATCTGAAAACATAACCCAAAAGTTTAAATTGGTTTAGTTACCGATCACATGGACTCTTGATTCACAACAGCCACAGCCCTGACACTAAGCCAGTCCAGAACACCAAACCAGTTACCATAACGTTTCCCTGTGTGAAAATAGTGACTTCACACATTAGCTCCCCGCGTTAGCCATGTGTGTTAAAGCGACAAAAACTCCATTCAAACACTGAGTTATGAACACCAGACAGACGCTAAATCAAGCCACTTACCTCACCGCCCATGCTGGATTTCTAACAAGGCTCCTTTTGGAATAGGATCATGCGCACCACTGTGGAATAATGACCGACATTGTGAAAGGAACAGGGAGGGGGGTGTTATCCTATGTGTGGCGGTGAGAAAATGAGACCTGAGTTTATTTGATGTTTTTCACCCCATTTCCCTGCTTTACGCCCTGTTTCTTCCCTTCTTTGGGTGCTTTGCCAGATTCCCCTGGGTAAAGTCTTGATTTACTACCTGCTTCCTGCTCCCAACTAGTTGCCTTTCATCCAGCGTTTGATTTATTATCTTCTGTTGTTTGGGACCACCTTAAGGCCTTGAGATACAGTTCATCAGGATAGAGAGAGTGAGAGAGAGACATACACACACACACACAGAGTGAGGGACAGAGACAGGGATAGAGAGAGAGAGAGGAAGGGAGAGACAGACAGTCAGAAAATGGATTTTATAACAAAAACTTCAACCCTGGGCAAAGTTGTTGGAAAACACATTTCTTGAACAGACCTGTGCAGAGGGAAAGACGGCAAGAGTCGAACACAGGCTGCTAATGGACACTTAGCAACAAACCAAAAGAGGACGAAGTTTCCGGAAGCGCAGACCTGGCAAGTCTGCGTGCAAGCAGAGGGTTTTGATAGAGACAAACAGTGCGCTGACTCGGTCCTTGCGTGACCAGCATGGAAGGTGGTATCAATCTCACTCATTCATGTCACTTTTAGCTCTTTCACAAATTGTACACTACAGTATGCTTCTTCTTGTTATTTTCTTTCTCCGGAAAACTTCTAATCTTGCTGGCATAAAAAACTTTCACAGCCATCGAACAAGATTTTCTTTTTTGCTCCTGGAAAACTAAAATCATGGCGGGTGAAAACTTTCCCCATTGTAAACAACTTCCTCGTTCCGTTTACTGACAACTTCACACACTTTCTTTTATTGCGAAAGTTGGATCAAATTGATAGATTTCATGGCCTTTTATACTGACTCTCTGTCTGTCTGTCTGTCTGTCTGGCAGTTTCAGACAGGTGAAGTAAATGTATCATCGATGATTTGCATTTGGTGTTATTCCAGATTGTGGATTGCTTCGATTGTAAAACACGTTGGAAATTTACAAAATGCAAGTTCCATGCCCACACACCCCATTGTTTGACTCTCTCTCTCTCTCTCTCTCCACCCCCCCCCCCACACACACACACACTCACCCCTCCCTCCTCAATGAAGACACAGACAGAGATAGAGTTCATATTCAAGTTCATATTGCTTATACTGAAAACATAACCCAAAAGTTTAAATTGGTTTAGTTACCGATCACATGGACTCTTGATTCACAACAGCCACAGCCCTGACACTAAGCCAGTCCAGAACACCAAACCAGTTACCATAACGTTTCCCTGTGTGAAAATAGTGACTTCACACATTAGCTCCCTGCGTTAGCCGTGTGTGTTAAAGCGACAAAAACTCCATTCAAACACTGAGTTATGAACACCAGACAGACGCTAAATCAAGCCACTTACCTCACTGCCCATGCTGGATTTCTAACAAGGCTCCTTTTGGAATAGGATCATGCGCACCACTGTGGAATAGTGACCGACATTGTGGAAGGAACAGAGAGAGGGGGTATCATCCTATGTGTAGTGGTGAGAAAATGAGACCCCAGTTTATTTGATGTTTTTCACCCCATTTCCCTGCTTTACGCCCTGTTTCTTCCCTTCTTTGGTTGCCTTGTCAGATTCCCCTGGGTAAAGTCTTGATTTACTACCTGCTTCCTGCTCCCAAGTAGTTGCCTTTCATCCAGCGTTTGATTTATTATCTTCTGTTGTTTGTGACCACCTTAAGGCCTTGAGATACAGTTCATCAGGATAGAGAGAGTGAGAGAGAGTGAGAGAGAGACATACACACACACCAACACACACACAAAGTGAGGGATAGAGACAGTGACACAGAGAGAGAGGAAGGGAGAGACAGACAGTCAGAAAACGGATTTTATAACCAAAACTTCAACCGAGGGCGAAGTTGTTGGAAAACACATTTGTTGAACAGAACAGTGCAGAGGGAAAGACGGCAAGAGTCGAACACAGGCTGCTAATGGACACTTAGCCACAAACCAAAAGAGGACGAAGTTTCCGGAAGTGCAGACATGGCATGTCTGCGTGCAAGCAGAGGGTTTTGATAGAGACGAACAGTGCGCTGACTCGGTCCTTGCATGACCAGCATGGAGGGTGGTATCAATCTCACTCATTCATGTCATCTACAGCTCTTTCACAAATTGTACACTACAGTATGCTTCTTCTTGTTATTTTCTTTCTCCGGAAAACTTCTAATCTTGGTGGCATTAAAAAACTTTCACAGCTGTCGAACAAGATTTTCTTTTTAGCTCCTGGAAAACTAAAATCACGGCGGGTGAAAACTTTCCCCATTGTAAACAACTTCCTCTTTGGGTTTACTGACAACTTCACACACTTTCTTTTATTGCGAAAGTTGGATCAAATTGATATATTTTATAGCCATATATATTTGACTCTCTCTATGTCTCTGTCTGTCTGTGTGTCTGCCTGTGTTTCTCTTACTTTCCCTGTCTCTGTCTGTCTGTCTCTCTATGTCACACACGCACACACATACACACATACACACACTCACACACACACACACACACACACACACACACACACACACACACACACATACACACACACACACACACACACCACACACACACACACAAGATAAACAGAAAAACTATGATAAATGTCACATGAACTTTGAAATTAGCAAACTACCTAAGCAATTTCCTGCCGGCAGAATTACACAATCCTTTATGTATAGGTAGAAACGTGATGCATTCAAAAGAAAATACACCAGGAACATAGTGTGTCCGTGTGGAAAGAAGATAACACATAGGCATACTTTTTCTTGCGTTAGGGTAAAACGACATATTCCTACACTATCTACGAAGACAGTTTCCGACATATTTGCCTCATCGCCATTAACACATAAATTTTTTGTCACCTGTTAAAAAGTCCTGTAACGAATTATCTTTGACACGTTGTCATTTAACTTGTTCATTGTTATGGTTAGTCAATGTTATTCTTTAAATCGTTAATTATGGTAATGTCAGTTGTTAATTTTCCTTCTCCTACTCGAAAGTTGTTTTCTGGGTCATCTTTTCTCAAGATTAACCATTTATTTTCCAATATCCTCTTCACTCCTCGTCTATCCTCACCTTTTTACTGTTTTTCTTTTCTTTTCTTTTTTTGGGGGGTCTACAATCACTTTAGTGAATAGACAAAAAATCAAAGACCACTACCACTTCTCTTTCTCTCCCCCCCCCCCCTGCCCCTCAATGAAGACATGTAACCCCAAAGTTGAAATTGGTTTAGTCACCGATTACATCAACTCTTGATACAGAACAGGCACGGCCCTCACACTAAGCCAGTCCAGAACACCAAACGTGTTACCATAACATTTCCCTGTGTGAAAATAGTGACTTCACACATTAGCTCCCCGCGTTAGCCATGTGTGTTAAAGCTACAAAAACTCCATTCAAACACGGAGTTATGAACACCAGACAGACGCTAAATCAAGCCACTTACCTCACCGCCATGCTGGATTCCTAACAAGGCTCCTTTTGGAATAGGATCATGCTCACCACTGTGGAATAATGACCGACATTGTGGAATGAACGGGGAGGGGGGGGGGTATCATCCTATGTGTAGCGGTGAGAAAATGAGACCTGAGTTTATTTGATGTTTTTCACCCCATTTCCCTGCTTTACGCCCTGTTTCTTCCCTTCTTTGGTTGCCTTGTCAGATTCCCCTGGGTAAAGTCTTGATTTACTACCTGCTTCCTGCTCCCAAGTAGTTGCCTTTCATCCAGCGTTTGATTTATCTACTGTTTCAGTTTCATTTTCTCAAGATGACGTCTCCGCGCTTGGAACGAATTCCATATGCACTAACGTCACAGGTGCCATGTGTATGGTGATCATGGCACAAGGCTTAAGCTGCACATAAACCCATGAGCTGGCCAGGTCCTGAGGCCCTACCTAGACTATGTTTTACCTAGTCTGTATATTATACTGGTATTTTATCAGTCTACTGCTGGAATAATCTTGGTTACCTGTAAATGAGATGTGTATGCGTGTATCTTATCTTCAAAAAGGAGAATACATATAAAGTAAATAAATATATAAATAAAGGTCTACATAACAACATAACTAGCTATTCTGTATAAACTCGTCTCACATGACAGAACCTCCTCCCCCCCCCCCCCCCCCCCCATCCAGTCAATGCCCAAATGCTCAGCTGCCTATCATCTAGGTGAAGACAATATTTTCTTAATCATTAAGATGTTCCACAGACATTTGTCTTCTGCTGTTTGGGACCACCTTGAGATACAGTTCATCACTGTTTAGATAATTTGTCTTTTACTGTATGGGACCAGACAAGACAGGCGCACATGCCTTTGTCAAGCGTGAACGTAAGATCACAAAAGAACAAACACCAAATACAAAAATTAGGAGTAAAAGACTAAATCTTCCCTCTGCTTCGTACAGTGTTTGTTTGTGATCTTACATTCACGTTTGACAAATGCCAGTTGGCCGAAAATTTGCGCCTGTTTTCTCTGGTTGTATTAAAACACGCGTTCTGAATCTATTTTCGTGTTTTTCTGGTTCCTGTTTGCTTGAACGCGGGCAGACGAACTTGTTTTGGATTTCGTATTAGTGTGAGTTTTCTCAGTAGTTTGTTTGTTTGTTTTGTTTAGGGCAAAAGTTCTGAGATGTTATTGTCGTTTTATCAGAAAAGACGAGGCAGTAGGTATAGCCTTACCGTCTCATTTATTTATCACGTCAAAAGTTTTAAAATTTACCCAGCACATGGGACCAGACCAAGCCAAAGTTATCAGGAAAGCCGTCAACAGCAGACTACAGCAGTGAGAGTGAGCGACACATGTAATGGGCCACATGACTCGCCTGCCACATGGCAAAGGCGGCAAGCGTAGATGGCCAGGGAAAATCCGGGGGTGGGGGCGAGGAGCGGGGGGGAGGGGCGAGGGGGGTTCAAGCTGTCGTCTGCCGTCCTGTCAATACCGATCAGAAATAAAGGAGCGAGAGGCGGGGAGTTTTGTCAATAGTGGCCCCACTGTCAATAGTGGCCCTACTGTTAATAGTGGCCCTACTGTCAATAGTGGCCCTACTGTCAATAGTGGTCCCACTGTCAATAGTGGCCCTACTGTCAATAGTGGCCCTACTGCCAATAGTGGCCCTACTGCAAATAGTGGCCCTAATGTCAATAGTGGTCCCACTGTCAATAGTGGCCCTACTGCCAATAGTGGCCCTACTGTCAATAGTGGCCCTACTGCCAATAGTGGCACTACTGTCAATAGTGGCCCTACTGTCAATAGTGGTCCTACTGTCAATAGTGGTCCTACTGCCAATAGTGGCCCTGCTGTCAATAGTGGTCCTACTGTCAATAGTGATAGTGGTCCCACTGTCAATAGTGGTCCTACTGTTAATAGTGGCCCTACTGTCAATAGTGGCCCCACTGTCAATAGTGGTCCCACTGTCAATAGTGGCCCCACTGTCAATAGTGGCCCACTGTCAATAGTAATCCCTCTGTCAATAGTGGCCCTACTGTCAATAGTGGTCCCACTGTCAATAGTGGTCCCACTGTCAATAGTGGCCCTACTGCCAATAGTGGCACTACTGTTAATAGTGGCCCTACTGTCAATAGTGGTCCTACTGTCAATAGTGGCCCTACTGTCAATAGTGGCCCCACTGTCAATAGTGGTCCCACTGTCATAGTGGCCCCACTGTCAATAGTGGCCCCACTGTCAATAGTGATCCCTCTGTCAATAGTGGCCCTACTGTCAATAGTGGTCCTACTGTCAATAGTGGCCCTACTGTCAATAGTGGCCCTACTGTCCATAGTGGCCCTACTGTCCATAGTGGCCCTACTGTCAATAGTGGCACTACTGTCAATAGTGGTCCTACTGTCAATAGTGGCCCTACTGTCAATAGTGGCCCTACTGTCAATAGTGGCCCTACTGTCCATAGTGGCCCTACTGTCCATAGTGGCCTACTGTCAATAGTGGTCCCACTGTCAATATGGCACTACTGTCAATAGTGGTCCTACTGTCAATAGTGGCACTACTGTCAATAGTGGCCCTACTGTCAATAGTGGCCCTACTGTCCATATGGCCCTACTGTCAAATAGTGGTCCCACTGTCAATAGTGGGTCCCACTGTCAATAGTGGTCCTGCTGTCAATAGTGGTCCACTGTCAATAGTGGTCCCACTGTCAATAGTGGTCCCATGTCAATAGTGGTCCTGCTGTCAATAGTGACCCTACTGTCCATAGTGGCCCTACTGTCAATAGTGGTCCTACTGCAATAGTGGTCCTACTGTCAATAGTGGTCCCACTGTCAATAGTGGTCCCACTGCCAATAGTGGCCCTACTGTCAACAGTGGCCTCTACTGTCAATAGTGGTCCTACTGTCAATAGTGGCCCTACTGTCAACAGTGGCCTACTGTCAATAGTGGCCCTACTGTCAATAGTGGTCCTACTGTCAATAGTGGTCCTACTGTCAATAGTGGTCCTACTGTCAATAGTGGTCCTACTGTCAATAGTGGTCCTACTGTCAATAGTGGTCCTACTGTCAATAGTGGCCCTACTGTCAATAGTGGTCCTACTGTCAATAGTGGCCCTACTGTCAATAGTGGTCCTACTGTCAATAGTGGACCCACTGTCAATAGCGGCCCTACTGCCAATAGTGGCACTACTGTCAATAGTGGCCCTACTGTCAATAGTGGTCCTACTGTCAATAGTGGTCCCACTGTCAATAGTGGTCCCACTGCCAATAGTGGCCCTACTGTCAACAGTGGCTCTACTGTCAATAGTGGCACTACTGTCAATAGTGGCCCTACTGTCAACAGTGGCACTACTGTCAATAGTGGCCCTACTGTCAACAGTGGCTCTACTGTCAACAGTGGCACTACTGTCAATAGTGGCCCTACTGTCAATAGTGGTCCTACTGTCAATAGTGGTCCTACTGTCAATAGTGGTCCTACTGTCAATAGTGGCCCTACTGTCAATAGTGGTCCTACTGTCAATAGTGGCCCTACTGTCAATATTGGCCCTGCTGTCAATAGTGGTCCTACTGTCAATAGTGGTCCTACTGTCAATAGTGGTCCCACTGTCAATAGTGACCCCACTGTCAATAGTGGTCCTACTGTCAATAGTGGTCCTACTGTCAATAGTGGTCCCACTGTCAATAGTGGTCCCACTGTCAATAGTGACCCCACTGTCAATAGTGGTCCTACTGTCAATAGTGGTCCTACTGTAAATAGTGTCAACTGTCAATAGTGGTCCTACTGTCAATAGTGGTCCCACTGTCAATAGTGACCCCACTGTCAATAGTGGTCCTACTGTCAATAGTGGTCCTACTGTAAATAGTGTCAACTGTCAATAGTGGTCCTACTGTCAATAGTGGTCCTACTGTAAATAGTGATCCCACTGTCAATAGTGGTCCCAATGTCAATAGTGGTCCCAATGTCAATAGTGGTCCCAATGTCAATAGTGGTCCCACTGTCAATAGTGGTCCTACTGTAAATAGTGATCCCAATGTCAATAGTGGTCCCAATGTCAATAGTGGTCCCACTGTCAATAGTGGTCCTGCTGTCAATAGTGGTCCACTGTCAATAGTGGTCCTACTGTCAATAGTGGTCCTACTGTCAATAGTGGTCCTACTGTCAATAGTGGTCCTACTGTAAATAGTGGTCCCACTGTCAATAGTGGCCCTACTGTCAATAGTGGTCCCACTGTCAATAGTGGCCCTACTGTCAATAGTGGTCCTACTGACAATAGTGGTCCCACTGTCAATAGTGGCCCTACTGTCAATAGTGGTCCTACTGACAATAGTGGTCCCACTGTCAATAGTGGTCCTACTGTCAATAGTGGTCCCACTGTCAATAGTGGTCCTACTGTCAATAGTGGTCCCACTGTCAATAGTGGTCCCACTGTCAATAGTGGTCCTACTGACAATAGTGGTCCCACTGTCAATAGTGGCCCTACTGTCAATAGTGGTCCTACTGTCAATAGTGGCCCTACTGACAATAGTGGTCCCACTGTCAATAGTGGTCCCACTGTCAATAGTGGTCCCACTGTCAATAGTGGTCCCACTGTCAATAGTGGTCCTACTGACAATAGTGGTCCTACTGTCAATAGTGGTCCTACTGTAAATAGTGTCAACTGTCAATAGTGGTCCTACTGTCAATAGTGGTCTCGCTGTCAATAGTGGCCCCACTGTCAGTAGTGGCCCCACTGTCAATACTGGTCCCACTGTCCACTCTCCCACAAGGTTTTTATTGATAACGTGATCCACATAGCATTATGACCAGATTGGCCCAATTGTTCTAAAAATAAGATCAGCGGCTTAACCCTAAGGGGGACGATTAATTGCCATCCAGCATGATTCCACTGCTGTGTGAACAAGGTCGGTCATTTGCTCGTCAAGGGCCACCAATAAAGACTGTTCTGCCATATCTCCAGTTGTACTGAGAATAACGCTGGCCGCTTGATTATTAGGGACGACAAATATGAATCTCCATGGCAGAACGTGTCATCAGTTCTCTGGCTCTGTTTAGCGCTAGGATTAAAACCTTCTGACTACCGCACCCTATCCACCAACTGCAAAAACTTAACCCTTTGACTCCTTCACCCTACCTACCAACTGCAAAAATTTAATCCTTTGACTCCTTCACCCTACATACCAACTGCAAAAACTTATTCCTTTGATTCCTTCACCCTATCCACTAGCTTCCTGGTGGATAGGGTGAAGGAGTCAAAGGATTAAGATTTTGGTTTGGTAGCATGGTTGACAATGTAGGATGCTGGTGAGCAGAGTGTGGGAATGAAAGAGTTAAAAAATAAGCCGGGCGGGGAGATCCTGTTCTGTTGAAGTGTGGCTCTTGAACGTGAGTGACTCGTAAATCGCTATTCAGCTTGTCCCAAAACGGAAATGGCAATATTTGACCAGTAAAATAGTTCTGTTTATTCGTAATCGAACTTAATCTGTCCCTTTTGACAAACGTCAGCATTCTTCACTCCTAATTGTACAGGAACCGGTCTGTGGATTGATGAACTTTTGGGAAGCTCATGTGTTCAAACTGCTAATACTCTGGTAAACTTTTCACACAGTGCCAACTGTGATTTAATACAATACAATATTTTATTTATATAGTGCAAAATCTTGTTAAAATCAAACCTAAGCGCTAAAACAGACACACACGCACGCACGCACACACACGCACGCACGCACACACACACACACACGCACACGCACACGGCTATAAATGGGGAGAAAGAATAAAAGCAATGGAAAATTATAGAGCATATTATATACAATTATATATTACAATGTGATTCCCCTCCGAGTGGAGACAGGCTGCAGAGGGGATTGAGTGAGGTCAGGATTTTATGCAGAGGAGAAAAGGTGAGTTTTGAGAGCGGACTTGAAGGAGACAAAAGTAGGTTGTTGACGGACTGAGAGAGGAAGTTTGTTCCAGGAGAGTGGACCAGAAACAGAGAAGGCTCGTGCACCATAGGTATTGAGCTTAGTGCGTGGAAAGCGAAAAGTGAGAGGATCGGAGGCAGAGCGGAGGGTACGAGAGGGAACATAGATCTCAAGTAGGCTTGACAGGTAATCGGCGGCTGCGTTATTGAGGCTTTTGTAGCACATGGTGTCTAGTTTGATGAGTGTCTTTGTTTAATGTACAATTCTTTGTCGATTTTAATCTGTCATCCAATTTGTCAGATTCACACAGATCACTAAAACTATCTGTATAAGTTTGAAAGCATCAATCAAACAACCGTTGTGAAAACACACACACACACACACACACACACACACACACACACACACACACACACACACACACACACACACACACACACACACACACGCACGCACACACACACACTCATAACTCTAACAATATTTCATTCTATGATCAATGCGTGTTTTAGGAGAAGATTTTTAGTGATGTTGAACACAAACAGCCATGGCAAGAAACAAGACCAAAACGATATAGTCCACAAACAAGAATTGAGAACAAAAGACACTTCAGCACTGAGGCTGAAAAAAAATGTGTGCACTTCATTTTCTCAAAACAGCAGTATAGCGGGATATCGTGCATAAATCCTAAAAACTCAACCATTTAACGGTCAGATTTAGAAATGGTTTACACCACGAGAAACAGCAGGAAAAAT
>CM060308.1:8837645-8847645 GCA_030674185.1 Monoplex corrugatus | reverse complement strand
TTTGATGCAATACCACACGATAGTTTACCCAAGTTTAACTATAAATACGCAGATTGGGCCAGTTTTAAAGCTTTCCTACGAAATACAAGAACAGATCTATCTGAAACAACGACCTTAAACGATATGTACGCAGATTTCTGTAAGTCACTCTTAAGGGCTGCAAAAATTTCAATCCCAGAACTTAAAGCGTCAAAAACAGGAAAACATCATGGAAAAGTCTGGTGGAATAAAGATTGTGAAAAGGCAGTCAACGAAAAGAAAGAAAAATACAAACAATATATAGCTAATAGGTCACCTGAAAATCATACGGCAATGAAAAGTGCGAACATAAACTGTAACAGAGTCATAGAACAAGCTAAAGAACAATATTGGACATCTTTTTGTACATGTGAAGTAAGTGACCATAAAGATATGCAAAAGATTTGGGAAAAACTGAAAACAATGAAAAATGGGATCATGTTGCCATCAATTCCAGTAAAGCTAGAAAACAACCCTTTACCTAGCTTACAGGAGAAAGCAGAAGCTTTTGCAGACATGTTTGCTGAGGTCTGTCGAGTAGAAGGACTTCCTGCCTCTAGTAGAAATTATAGGGTACAGGAAGAAAAGACCGACGCATACAAGGATCATATCCCAGATAATACGCACTACGTAAATGCACCAATCACGCTCCAAGAATTAAAAGATGCCATTAAATCAATTCCAAATAAAAAGACATCAGTAGGATTTGATGCAATTTCCAATGAGATGTTGAAAAATTTACCAGAAAATTTTTTAATCTTGCTACATAATATGTTTAAAAAATGCTGGAATAGCGGCAAACTGCCCGACTATTGGAAACAATCAATAGTGGTTCCTGTACTAAAAGCAGGTAAATGCAATATTGACTTGAAAAACTATAGGCCAATTGCATTAACATCACACGTATGTAAACTTATGGAGAAAATAATTTTAAAGAGATTGATGTACTACTGTGAAAAGAACAACATATTACCAGTGAATCAGGCAGGGTTTAGAAAAGGCAGGTCACCAGTGGAACTCCTAACAAAGCTAACCACTAATATCAAACAACAATTTGCCAGACGCCAATGTGTTTTAGCTACATTCTTTGATATAACTAAAGCATACGACCAAGTATGGCACTCCCGATTATTATTCAAATTGAAAAATATTGGGCTAACAGGTCACATTTTTGATTATGTCAAATGCTTCTTAGAAGACCGCGTAATTCAAACGAGGATCGAAAATGTGTATTCTTCAAAACGATTTCTTCAAATGGGTATCCCTCAGGGATCCGTTATTGCTCCCCTTCTCTTCATGATATTACTGCATGACTTACCCAGTAAAATTTCTAAACATGTAACTTTAGCTCAATATGCTGATGATTTATGCATGTGGATGCAGGTCAATATGAAAAGAAAAACTCCTTTGCGCTGTCTTAATTATACGCGTAAATGTTATCAATTAGAACTCGATAAAATAGCACGATATATGGTAGAAAATGGACTACATCTATCCGTGGAAAAAACAAAGATAGTTTTGTTTAACAGTGGAGCTAACCCAGCAAATGTTCCCACGTTCAAACTGGGAGATACTCTTCTTCAGTATAATGAGTCGATTAAATTCTTAGGAGTTTTCCTTACAGCCAAATTATCTTGGAATCAGCATATTGAATACTTATTAACAAAAGCTCAAAAAAGTTTAAATTTCTTGAAAATTGTTCGCAAACAGATATGGGGACAAGATGCATCAACACTTGTTCATCTCTGTAAATCGCTTATTAGATCTAAATTAACCTATGCCCAAGAAATATTCTTCAGCGCACCAAAACGCTTACTCACAAAACTGCAGAGCATAGATTGTAAAGGTTTCAAACTTGCGCTGGGTCTTCCAATGCATGCCTGTTGCCATCGTACATACAATGCAATCAAATTGTTGCCACTTGATGAACAAAGGAAAGTCGCTTCTACTAAATTTCTGTTAAGAAACACTACCATAGAAAACAGCATCAAAACAGAGACAAAAGTAAGATCAGACACCGACTTTCCAAAAAGAATGCTAAATCAATATCCTCACAGGTCACGCTTGCAACATTTACAGCTGATGTTATGAAAGGCTCTGGAATTGATTTAGACACAGGTCCTGTAACTTTAAGACCTTCGTTTTCACCAGTACCCAGTTGGGAACTTCAAAGAGCACGATTTGACATACACCACACTGACTTAAAAAAAGAAGATAATATCAATTTACTGGCATGTCACGTTAAATGTCATATAGAAGACTTTTATTCCGATCACTTGAAAGTTTACACTGATGGTTCAATAATTGAAAGACAAGCAGGTTCAGCGTTTTTAATACCTGCTCTCAAAATTGAGAAATCTTTCTATATAGGACTTTATAAATCTATCTTTACTGCAGAACTCTTTGCAATCTTAATGGCTTTGAATTGTATGATAAATCTTCCTAGGACAATTCCCCAGATACTTTTTTGCGTTGATTCAAAATCTGTACTTCAAGCTCTTGAATTATCAAAATTACAAACAAGATCTGAAATGATATTGGAAATTACTCACTTGATTAATAGTTTATCCTTAAGAGGCACTGATATTACTTTCTGCTGGATACCATCTCATAGTTCTTTTCATTACAATGATATGGTTGATAGGGCTGCCAAACGGGGGGCAAAGAGCTCACCAGATTCAAATCATATACAACTTTCCCTCTCATTGCATGAGTGTTATACCTTAGTGGACGCCTACGTATGGAAGCAGTTTCAAGATAAACAGAAAAAGTATGAAAAATGTTACATGAATTTTGAAATTAGCAAAACACCTAAGCGATTCCTTGCCAGCAGAAGTATACAATCCCTTATGTATAGGTGGAAACTTGATGCATTCAAAACAAAATACACCAGGAATGTAGTGTGCCTGTGTGGAAAGAAGATAACACATAGTCATATTCTTTCATGCGTTCGGGTAAAACAACATATACCTACATTATCAACGAAGACAGTTTCTGACATATTTGCCTCACCATCCTTAACATATGAATTTTTTGTTAGCCTGTCAAAAAGTCCGATAGCGAAATATATTTAACGTGCCGTTACTTCTCATGTTCAGTGTTATGGTTAGCTAATTTTACTGTTTCAATCGTTATTTATGATAACGTCATTTGTGAATTTTTCTTTCTTGTCTTGTTTTTCTGGTTCATTTTTTTTTTCCTGAAGATTAACCTTTTGCAAGTTTGTTTGTTGTTGTTGTTGTTGTTGTTTTTGTTTGGTTTTTTTTTTTGTTTTTTTGGTCTAAAATCTTAGTGAATAGACATTAAATCAAAGACCACCACACACACACACACAAGAGGATACAAAGTGGGGTGAGAGGATGGAGAAACGGAGAAAAAGTTATTCTGACTTTCAGTCTGGTGTGCATTGACAGTCAAAACAAACCAGTCATATAGGTATTATCAGTATCGACAGGCCACTTGTGGGAATGGGAACTTTCTTAGAAACTTGGGAAACCTGATCTGACTCTCTTGGAGCGGCTTGTCAATAGGAGCAACTTCTCAAAGTACGCGTTTGCTTGTCGATACGAACAAGCTGTCCATGCATGTTTCCTTGTCAATAACGACAACCACTTCACGACTGTTAGCTTGTCAATATCAACAACTTCTCTATGACCGTTTATCAGCAATGATGGGTCACAGACTGCAGTGTTGGGATGAAGGGGGGCAACAATGCCAACTTAAATCTGGTGGCATTTTCTGAACAGCGTCGTCGACGATATTTTATTTGTAGTGACATACTGACGTACTGAGCGGAAAATGGAATCGGCAATTGTGTGTGTGTGCGTGTGTGTATGTTATTGTGTATATGAGAAAGAGAGATGGAGAGAGAGAGGACAGGAGAGAGAGAGAGTGTGTGTGTGTGTGGGGGGGGGGGAGGGTGTGTGTGTGTGTGTGTGTGTGTGTGTGTGTGTGTGTGTGTGTGTGTGTGTGTGTGTGTGTGTTTGAGAGTGTGAACGAAAGAGTCTGTTTTTTGTGTCTATGTGCTCGTGTGTATGTGCACGTGTGTGCGTGTGTGTATGTTTGTGTGCGCTCAAATGCCTCTGTGTGTGTGTATGTGTGTGTGCGTGTGTGTGTGTGTGCGCGCGCGCGTGAGTGTGTGCGCGTCCGCGCGCGCCGCGTGTGTGACTATGATTCTTCTTCGACCAGTATCTCATTACAAGTTTTTATTATTGCTAGCCCTTCTCTGAGCAGGGGAAAGATACAGGGGAAAAAAAACCGTATTTATACATTAGTCTGTTACCCCCAGGGCTTTGGTCAGAAGTACCAGTCCTGCAGTCGCCTTCTAACAAACCATGGTACCATGTAATATAACATAAATGTACACACGTTCATTTACATAAGTCAAGAAAAGTGCTTGCCCAATGAACTGAAAAAAGGCCGCATTCGCTGCCAGATGAAACAGAAAAAGAAAACGATATCTGATACCTCCAGAAACAGGAAAATGAATCGTTACCTTCCGCTCCTTTCGTCTCTGCCCCTCTGACATATTCATTCATATTCATGTTCATTTCTGTTTTGTCACAGGGGATTAACCACGTGAAACTCGCGCTGTTCTTCCTTTTGAGAACGGGGCGTCGCCGCAGTGCAGCGCCACCCTTTCATTTTTTACCAAGACTTCAGAAAGGCAAGAAGGCTAATTGGTCTTCAATGGGAAGAACCCGGGAAATCAACCTATATCTCTTAATATTTTATACAAAGGGACCCGGAGAAATACCGAGCCCTTCACGATTTTCAACTGCCGTGGAATCTTTAGCGTGTGCAGGCCAGAAGGCACAAGAGTCTAACTTAACCAATACACGAACGTATTGCTGGAAAACACTGTGTCCATTTACCTTGCTGACAGCTGGGAATCCTGTCCTTCACTTTGTGACGACAGTCTGGAAGTTTTTTCAACAGGGATTCATCAGAATCGGACATCCAATGTACGCTCCATGAAAATCTGACAGACTCCGTAAGCTTAAGGCCAGCTTGTGAGATGATTTCCAGCGATTTTTCTTCATTTTATTTTTAAGTCTTTAAATTCTGAATATTTATTGATTTTGTTGATGTTTGGTTATGTAATAGTTTGATTATCACACTTTTAGGTACAATGAACAAAAAACTTGTAATATGTATCTAAATATTTTTAAAAATTTTTTATATTGGATAACTGTAAGCGCTGTCGCAAAATAGGTGTCTTATCCGATGTCACCATAATTTTTTCAGTTTTTAATCCTATGACTTAAAACTTTGCACAGTGATTAAGCACAAACAGATGCACAGAGCAGACTAAAACCAAGTCTCTATCTCATTTCATAGGACAACAGTGCAAATGTGAATAACATGAGAAGTGAAAATCTGTCAACACGCTTTCCACATATCAGACACCTTTAATAATAGTCCATTTTACGCGTGCTAGGTCTTGTGATGGGGAGAGGAGTGGGATTCATGAAACACCAGCACCACAATGACAGACAGCAGCATTAAGATGGACAGCGCAAGAAGCCAACAAGCCAACCTTTATGCTGAAGACTGGGATTGAACTTAAGACATGAGATCTTGTGTCTACGGCTCTGTCAAAAAAGCCAGCCAACCCGCGTAAAAAGAGTTGTAGTCCCCGTAAGGGCTGAACTCATGACCGCTCATTTACAGGATAATCAAGTCTAAATGGCATCCAGTAGACAATGTCACATAATTCTATCTCAGTATCTGTCTCTGTTCCATGGACAGCAAAGAAAACAAACGAGACAGTCTTGATGGAGGCAGACACAAGTAGATCACTCATAAGGAAGATTAGGAAAAGACAGGCAACATTTATAGGCCATTTTATGAGGAAGGGGGATTTGGAGCACCTGGTCACAACGGGAAAGCTGGAGGGAAAGAGGGCACCAGGTAGACCCAGAGAGAAAATGCTGGACGGACTTGCAGAGTGGCTGGGGACGAGGAGGATGGGGGAAATGCTAGGGACAACGAGAGATAGAGACAGATGGAAGTCCATGATCGCCAACGCCATGCGGCAGGGCACCTGATGATGATGATATCAAGTAACAACCCAACAAGCACAACAAACCAACCAACCAACCAATGATACAAACATTAATATCGACGCCAACCAAGTTAACAATCCATCCAGGCAATCAACCCCCCCCCCCACCCCACAAACACCAAGCAAACTACCATGTACATGGACATCCGACACAAATGTAGAACGAAAAGAAAGACAGATCGGAAAAGCAGACCACAAATCTCGGTCACAAACGTCTGGTAAATAAGCAACACAAAACGCTGAAGGATAAAAAGCATACAACCCCTGAAGCGGTTCATTGAATTTATCGAACAGGAACACAAAGGACAATAGTCCACAGAGGGCGAAGATTACATACAGCCAAACCAAGGGAGGGAAACGTCTCCATAGAAGACAGTGGAGGTTGGGTCTTGCTGTTTCTGTGGCACAAAGACATGTTGTCCATGACGTTTGTGTTGTGGAAGAAAGGGAGTCAGTATTCGATCTCCCACACACTGGATTTCATTTCTTTTTCTGCTTCTCATTGTTGGCTGTGTTTCTTGTTTTCTTTATTCGTTCGTTCCTCTCTCTCTCTCTCTCTCTCTGTCTCTCTGTGGGTAGGGGGTGGGGTGTGTGTGTGTGTGGATGTGTGTGCAAGCGTGCGTGCGTGCGTGAGTGTGGGGGTATGCGGGGTGTGTACGTGTGTACGTGAGTGCATGTGTGTGTTCGTTCGTGTGTGTGTTCGTTCGTTCTTTGATTTAACGTCTTTTCATTATAAGTGATATTAGACGGTCGTGTGTGTGTATGTACCTGTGTATGTGAGTGTGTGTGTGTTGGTGATGGGTAGGTGATAGGTGGGGTGGGAATGTGTACATTTATGCATGTGTTTGTGTATGTACGTACGTGTGTATGTGCGTGCGTTCGTGTGTGTGTGTTTGTGTTCGCACGTGTTTTTATGTGCATATACGTACGTCTCCGTGCACGCACGTATGTATGCATGTGCGCGCGCGTGCGTATGTATTTGCTTTTCAGCCAAAATAGTGATTTTTTTGGTCTTTTTACTTCCGTCTTCTCTTTTCTTTATTTTGCACCTCCTCAATCCCCCCCCCCCCCCCCCCCCCCGACGTTTTTGTTCCTTCGTTGTTGCTGTGGTAAACCTTTTGTCCTCTGTGTAATGGACTGTGAAAACCAGCATGCCAAAAACAATACAGAATTATTTCATATTTTTGTCTGTGTAATGGACTGTGAAGAACAAGCATAAGAAGACAATAATAGATTTATTCTGAAAGAGGGCAGAGGTTATGGTGGGAAAAGAAGTGAAGTCTCCTTATGTTGTCTTGAGCAATTTGTTTATCCACTGCCGGCCTGCTAAGCCAGTCACAGCTTCACCAGTGCCCCGTTGGCCAGCATTACCTGTTTCCACCTCCCACGACGAGGACGAGGGGTTGGGCTTTGGGACGCTGACATACCAGTGCCAGACATGGTCCCTAACTAAAGTCCTCGAGAGAAAACTGGTCACCTGTGAAATGAAATACCTGAGGAAAGCAGTAAACAAGACAAGGCGGGACAAGATCAGAAATGAGGTGATACGAGACATTTAGGAGCAACACCAATCCTACAACACATCGAACATATGAGGATCAAGTGGTTCGGACACCTCACACGTATGCCCCTAAACCATCAAGCTCTTCGGGCATACAACACCAGATACTCTGGCTGGAGAGCCAGAGGAAGACCAAGACGTCGATGGAGCGACTCCGTGGCAGACACCCTCAGAGCTCACGAGATGTCCCTTCTCCAGGCCACCCGCCTTGCTGCTGACAGACGACTGTATCTCCCCGCGACGCCCACCGGCACAAGCGGAAGGAAAAAGTAAAGTAAAGTAAGTAAAGAAGTGAAGGCAGAGACAGTGAGAAAGCAAGAAGAACAAGATATAATGACTAAATAGTACACTATCATTCAGCAAGGTGTCATGGCTCTTTAACCCTTTGATTTCCGCACACTATCTACTAAATGCAAAGAAATTAACCCTTTGACTCCCTCATCCTATCCACCAGCTTCCTACAGGAAGTTGGTGGACAGGCTGAAAGAGTCAAAGTGCTAAGTTTTCGCTTTGCTAGCATGGCTGCCAATGCCAGATGTTGGTAGACGGGGTGCAGGAGTCAAAAGGTTAAATAGTAAACTATCGTAGAACAAGGTGTTACTGTTATTTTTGTTAAAGACCAGCCGACAGCGTAGAGCCATATCAGGGCTATAACCGTTTTAAAACATATACAATTCTTCAACAGGAAAGAAAAAGGAAAAGAAAATTAAGTACACACACCAATGCATTCGCGCACATAATCTAAGGACATGCCCCTGGCGTTGACCACTCCGTCCAATTTATCGCACAGGGGATTTAAAAAACACACCTGAATACAATATTAAACAAAACTGAGGACACTAAAACATACATACATACATACATACATACACATATACATACATACATACATACATACATTCATACATGTACATATCTATCTACCTATCTATCTACATATATATACATATATATATATATATATATATACATATACACATACACACACACACACACACACACACACACACACACACATATATATATATATATATATATATATATAAACGAGCCTGAATTACCTAAAATTCCTCATTTCCCTAGAGTCAAAAATGCACTTAATACATGTACCCAATTATCAATCTTAAGAGAAATTACGTAAGACTTTATCGAACACATACAGGTGAATGGACCAGCAAGGCACAAAATGTTAAGAAGAAATGACAGCAAGCAAAGGAGGAAGAAAGAAACAAAGAGAGTGACAGAAAAGGACATTTTTAGCACAGAATTACAGAATTACCAGAAGGTGGGAACACTATTTATACTGAAACAGCCCCCCCCCCCCCCCGGCATCCCCATGGGGGCAAGAACAAGGTATAATGATTGTTTAAACATTAAAACTATCGGTCCTTAGGGAACGACAGAAAGTTCTAATAGGGTGAAGACGGAGACTGTGACCAAGCAAGCTGAACACTCGGTAACGACTACTTAGACAGTAACACTACCGCCCGTTGGGAAGCGGGTTCAAATCCCAAGAAATGGAAAGCGTGAGCAGGCAAGCAGGGCCTGGTCTATTGACTGTGTAAACAGTAACACTACCGCTCGTTGGTGAACAGGTTCAATTCCTAATAGAGTGAAAGTGGAGTTCCAGTTTTAGTTTCTCAAGATGACGTCTCTGCACTAGGAATGAATACTATATGCACTACCGGTAACGTAACAGGTCCCATTTACGGAGAAAATCCATGATGATCGTGGTACAAGCCTTTAAGACTGCACATAAACCCATGAGCTGGCCAGTGATGGGAAAGATCCAGAATGATCATGGCACAAGCCTTAAGCCTGACATGTGCCCACGAGCTGGCCAGGTCCTGAGGTCCTACCTAGCCTCAAGTCTTTTCCTTTTTTTTTAATTTATCATATACTAGTATTAAATCAGTGTATCACTGGAAGAGTCTTGGTTACACTGAAATGACGTGCGTATCTGTGAATCTTATCTTCAAAGAAAAGAATAAATGAACAATATTAAATAATTAAATGACTGAATCAAAAAGACAACTTTCCACTAGGTATACGCTAGTCTCACATCACAGAAGCCACCCCCTCCCCTAATCAGGTGAAGAATCTGACCAAGCCAGCTGAGCACGATGTACCGACTATGTAAACAGTAAAACTATCGCCCCTTGGGGAAAGAGTTCAAATCCCAACAGAAGTTAGAAGGAGGCTGTGACCAAGCCAGCTGACCACAGTGTAACGACTATGTAAACAGTAGAACTATCGCCCCTTGGGGTGTGCGTTCCAGTCCCAAGAGAGCAAAGATGGAGACTGTGCCCAAAGCAAGCTGAACACGGTGTAACGACAATTTATACAGTAAAACT
>CM060308.1:8820145-8832645 GCA_030674185.1 Monoplex corrugatus | reverse complement strand
AAGTTGTAAAGGTTATACAACAAACAGACTACACACGTCAAAGTTGTACAGGTTATACCACAGACTATACACGTCAAAACTGTAAAGGTTACACCACAAACAGACTATACACGTCAAAGTTGTACAGGTTATACCACAGACTATACACGTCAAAACTGTAAAGGTTACACCACAAACACACTATACACGTCAAAGTTGTACAGGTTACACCACAGACTACATACGTCAAATTTGTAAAGGTTACACCACACACTATATACGTCAAAGCTGTAAAGGTTACACAAACCACAGACTGTACACGTCAAAGTTGTAATGGTTACACCACACACTATACACGTTAAAGTTGTACAGGTTACACCACAGACTACATTCGTCAAATTTGTAAAGGTTACACCACACACTATATACGTCAAAGCTGTAAAGGTTACACAAACCACAGACTATACACGTCAAAGTTGTAAAAGTTACACCACACACTATACACGTCAAATTTGTAAAGGTTACACCACACACTATATACGTCAAAGCTGTAAAGGTTACACAAACCACAGACTATACACGTCAAAGTTGTAAAGGTTACACCACAAACAGACTATACACGTCAAAATTGTAAAGGTTACACCACAGACTACACACGTCAAAGTTGTAAAGGTTACACCACACACTATACACGTCAAAGTTGTAAAGGTTACACCACAAACAGACTATACACGTCAAAGTTGATAAAAGGGTTACATCAAAAACAGACTATACACGTCAGAGTTGTAAAGGTTACACCACACACAGACTATACACGTCAAAATTGTAAAAGTTACACCACAAACAGACTATACACGTCAAAACTGTAAAGGTTACACCACAAACAGACTACACACGTCAAAGTTATAAAGGTTACACCACAGACTACACACGTCAAAGTTATAAAGGTTACACCACAAACAGACTAAACACGTCAAAGCTGTAAAGGTTACTCCACAAACAGACTATACACGTCAAAACTGTAAACGTTACACCACAGACTATACACGTCAAAACTGTAAACGTTACACCACAAACACACTATACACGTCAAAGCTGTAAAGGTTACACCACAAACAGACTATACACGTCAAAGCTGCAAAGGTTACACCACACACTATATACCTCAGAGTAATAAAGGTTACACCACAAACACACTATACACGTCAAAGCTGTAAAGGTTACACCACAGACTATACACGTCAAAGCTGCAAAGGTTACACCACACACTATATACCTCAGAGTTTTGTAAAGGTCAATTCAATTCATACTACTTATAGCCCAGCCGACCACTAGAGCCATATCAGGGCTAACACCACGTCAAAAAGAAAAGAACAACCCGTTAAGATAAAAAAGACAACAGATAAAAACCATGCTCACCGTCAACCTTGCAAATCTAAAATGCCATTAAAAAAAAAAACAAGTAAAATTACATCAAGTGAAATCTATCGATCTCTTGTAAAAACTGGAAAATTGCATCGTGAGGGACGTCTCAGTTGTAAAGGTTACATCCAAAAGAGATTATCAGACCCGAAGTCAGAACAATAATTTCCTCCATATCCAGTCCCTCTGCCCGACGTTTCGCCCCACACCGCAATCTGTGTACTGTCAGTACAGACAAGCAGACATGAGCAACTTGACCTCACTGGCAAAGCCACGCCAAGAGAAGTCAGAAAAGTTTTCCCCAGGTCTGATCCCCTCCTGCCCTCCTGTCTCGCTCACGTACAATGTCAATATTGATAAGTCCTGAAGGACAAACTGCTCTTGTCATCAATGGACACCTCTATGTCAGAATGTGTGTTGGAAGAACTTTTCTCATCCTCCCCCTTCTGTCTGTCTGTGTCTCTGTCTGTCTCTGTCTGTGTCTCTGTCTGTCTCTGTCTCCGTCCCTCTCTGTCTCTCTCCCTCCCTCTCTGTCTCTCTCTCTCTCCCTCCCTCTCTGTCTCCCTCCCTCTCTGTCTCTCTCTCTCCCTCCCTCTCTCTCTCTCTCCTCCCTCCCTTTCTGTCTCTCTCTCTGTCTCTCTCTCTCTCCCTCTCTGTCTCTCTCTCTCCCTCCCTCTCTGTCTCTCTCTCTGTCTCTCTCTCCCCGGCGAGTACTCTTAGAATGTGTCTCTGCTGATACAGGCAACATTCTATACAACCTACACTCTATACGTCTTTACTGATAAAGGCAGACATAAAAGATTTATTCTGGCGAGTGGTAATAATGCTATACCAGGAATACATTTCAATGCTGACCTATTCCCCGGCGAGTGGTAATAATGCTATACCAGGAATACATTTCAATGCTGACTTATTCCCACCCTTCCTACACACACACACAGATACACACATATATATATACACACAAATACAGACACAGACACACACATACAGACACAGACACACACATACAGACACAAACATATATAATAATAATAATAATAATAATTACAATATTTATATAGCGCAAAATCTTGATAAAATCAAATCTAAGCGCTGAAGCAGACACACACGCAGGCACGCACGCACGCACACACACGCACGCACACACACAGACACACACACACACACACACACACACACCCACACACACGCATGGCTATAAATGGGGAGAAAGAATAAAAGCAATAAAAGCAAGAATAAAAGCAATGGAAAATTATAGAGAGCATAGCATACAATTATATAAACTCTGCGGAAAAAGTTAGGGACCGCCCTCGAAAAAACCAGCTGACTTCATCTGTGCCAAACTCCTTGTTCCTAAGTTTATAAAATCAAATGGCTGTCAGGCCGAACACACCAGTGGGTGAGCAATGCTGTGTTAGCCTGAAACTTGCTCGGGAACCACGGAGGCCTGGCTAGGGCACGAGACAGAAACTGCCAAACTGCAAGAAGTGGACCATTTTTACGCTGGCGCGTGGGCAAGCCCGGGCGGAAAAGATTAAAAATTCGTTGTGCACATGCAGGGGGGATGTCTTGAGAGGGAACTGTTGTCACCACTTAGGCTTTATAGCCCCGCGATTTTCCGCTAGCCACCATCTCCTCACCATGCCTCCCAGACGAAAGGAGACCACCTTCAACAAAGCCCGGGCCATCGCATGGCTGCAGGACGGCGTAAGCAAGCGAGAAGTGGGCAGACGACTTGCGGTGTCCCATTCTGTCGTGGTCAGGCTGCATCAGAAGTTCCAGGCCACCAACAGCGTTCTCGAGAGGCCCAGGTCAGGACGGCCTAAGAAGACAACACAGCGTGAAGATCGCTTCATCAGAAGACAAGCTCTGCAGCAGCGAGGCACCACTGCAAACATCATCCGGGACCAGCTGAGGGAGGCAACACACACCAACGTCAGCACGAAGACCATCCGCAAACGCCTGCACGAAGTTGGTCTGCGATCACGTCGTCCAGCTGTACGGCCACGACTGACAGCAGCTCATCGTCAGGCTCGTTTGGCGTTCTGTCACAACCATGCCAGATGGACACGCCAGCAATGGGCCGATGTGCTGTTCAGCGATGAGTCCCGCTTCACTCTGCACCATCAGGACGGTCGGGCTCGTGTGTGGAGGCGTCAGGGTGAGCGGTACGACAACGGTCTGGTGCAGGAGAGGGTGGCCTTCGGCGGGGGCTCCATCATGGTGTGGGGGGCCTTCAGTTTTCAACACAGAACCCCCCTCTACCACATTGTTGGCAACCTGACGGGCCAGCGCTACAGAGATGAGATTGTCGCCCCTTTGGTTCTACCCGCTCTACAACAGATTGGTGTGCAGGCTGTGTTCCAGGACGATAACGCGACACCTCACAGAGCGAGGCTGGTAAACAACTTCATCCAGCAGGCTGGTGTCACCAGGATGAACTGGCCGGCCTGCAGCCCTGATTTTAACCCCATCGAGCACCTGTGGGATGAGCTGGACAGGCGAGTGAGGAAGAACCACCCACCCCCAAGGAACCTGCAGCAACTGCTTCAGTTCCTGCAAATCGAATGGCAGGCCATTCCACAGGCCGTCTGCAGAAAGCTGGTAAACTCAATGAGGAACAGGACTGCAGAAGGCATCGCAAAACGCGGCGGACACACCCATTACTGAACTGTTCGGACCTTGCCAATTTTGTTTTCGACCCCCATGTTGTTTCAGAGCTTGTTGACACGTAATGCGTGAATGAAATGTGACCATATTTTGGAAAAGAATCGCAGAGATAATGAATTAAACATGTTACAAATTTGATTCAATTTTGTTTGGTGATTTGGAAGCTGTGTTTGTTTGAGTAAGTGGTCCCTAACTTTTTCCTTTCAGTATATTATAACCATGTGATTCCCTCCGAGCGGAGACAGGCTGCAGAGGGGAGGGTTGAGTGAGGTTAGGATTTTATGCAGAAGAGAAAAGGTGAGTTTTGAGAGCGGACTTGAAGGAGACAAAAGTAGGTTGCTGACGGACTGAGAGAGGAAGTTTGTTCCAGGAGAGTGGACCAGAAACAGAGAAGGCTCGTGGACCATAGGTATTGAGCTTAGTGCGTGGAAAGCGAAAAGTCAGAGGATCAGAGGCAGAGCGGAGGGTACGTGAGGGAACATAGATCTCAAGTAGGCTTGACAGGTAATCGGGGGCTGCGTTATTGAGGCTTTTGTAGCACATGGTGTCTAGTTTGTACTGTATGCGCTTTGATACAGGGAGCCAGTGAAGTTGTGCCAGGAGAGGAGATATGTGGTCAGCTTTTTTCTTTTTGAGTACAAGGCGTGCAGCATTGTTTTGAATGCGCTGTAGGATGTGAATGGTGGAGGCAGGAAGACCAGACAGGAGTGAATTGCAATAGTCAATGCGAGACATTATGAAGGAGAGAACGAGTTTTGCAGTTGTTTCGACAGAGAGATACTTCCTGATCAGCTTTATACGATGGAGATGATAGTAGCAGGATCTGGCAGTTTGAGAAACAAAGTTGTTCATGGAGAGGGTAGAGTCAATGCAGACACCAAGGTTTTTAGCTGAATCAGAAATTGGGACTGATGTGTTACATAATGGGAGAGAAAGAGGAGGAAGCTGAGAAAGTTTCTGACGGGTGCCAATGAGGATAGCTTCTGTTTTGTCGTCATTAAGCTGAAGTCTATTGTGTGTCATCCAGTTCTTAATGTCCGAGTAACACTCAGTGGTGCGAGTCAACAGGCGCTGTATATTATCAGGTGAGTCACTGTCTTGAAGTTGGGTGTCATCAGCATAGAAGTGGTGTTTTATAGAATGGGAGTTGATGATGGTGGACAGGGGGGAGGTGTAAAGAGTGAAAAGAACAGGGCCAAGGACAGATCCTTGTGGAACACCACAGGTCAGGTATTTAGGTTGAGAGTAAGTGCCATTGATGAGAACAGTTTGTTTTCTGTTTGATAGGTATGAAGTGAACCAAGACAGAGCAATGTCAGAGATGCCAAAAGTATGATGAAGTCTAGAAAGGAGAATACCATGATCAATGGTATCAAAGGCTGCAGACAGATCAAGGAGTGTGAGGAGAGAGACTTTGCCAGTATCAGTTGCAAGGAGGAGATTGTTGAGAATGTGTAGTAGGGCAGTTTCAGTGCTATGGCACTGGCGGTAGGCTGACTGGAAAGGATTGAGGAGATTGTTGGCAGACAGGTGAGAGTTCAGCTGGTTGAGGACGACTTTTTCAAGGAGTTTTGACAAGAAAGAGAGATTAGAGATAGGCCGGTAATTTTTCAGTTCATTTGGATCTAAATTGTGTTTCTTGAGGAGAGGGTGAACAATAGCAGACTTGAAAGAATCTGGGACAGTTCCAGTTTGAAGAGAAGTGTTGATGATGTCAGTGATGAATGGGAGGAGAGTAGGGAGACAGTCGGCGTAGAGAGAACCTGGAAGAGGATCCAGTTCGCAGGTTTTGAACGACATGGATCTGATTGTGTTTAGAATTTCTTCTTGTGAGACTGGGGTAAAAGTAGTAAAAGGTGTGCCAGAGAAGGAAGGGTCAGGTGGGCATGGTTGACAGGGTGTCCTGTCAAGCCTGTCACGAAGAGTTTGTATTTTGGTGGTGAAATAGTTGGAGAATACAGATGGGAGTTCTTCATTTGTATGTTTTGTTGGGAGAGGTAAATCTTTTCGTGTGCCATATACACACACAATAATAATAATAATTTAATAATTACAATATTTATATAGCGCAAAATCTTGATAAAATCAAATCTAAGCGCTGAAGCAGACACACACGCAAGCACGCACGCACGCACGCACACACACGCACGCACACACACGCACGCACGCACACGCACGCACACACACACACACACACACACACACACACACACACACACACACGCATGGCTATAAATGGGGAGAAAGAATAAAAGCAATAAAAGCAAGAATAAAACCAATGGAAAATTATAGAGAGCATAGCATATACAATTATATATTATAACCATGTGATTCCCTCCGAGCGGAGACAGGCTGCAGAGGGGGGGGGGGGGGGGGTTGAGTGAGGTTAGGATTTTATGCGGAGGAGAAAAGGTGAGTTTTGAGAGCGGACTTGAAGGAGACAAAAGTAGGTTGCTGACGGACTGAGAGAGGAAGTTTGTTCCAGGAGAGTGGACCAGAAACAGAGAAGGCTCGTGGACCATAGGTATTGAGCTTAGTGCGTGGAAAGCAGACACATACAGATACACACATATACACGCACACAAACACATACACGCACACATACACATACAGACAGACACACACAGACAGAGACACACACACATACAGACACAAACATATACACACACGAACTCAAGACTTATATATACATCGACACACACAAACACAGATACTCAGACCCCCCCCCCCCCATTTCGAACAGAAGGGATAAAAAAACAACAACAAAAATACAATAACATTAACAATGACAATGCCGTTTTCCCACAGTAGAAGTTATTAACTATTGTTATCGTTATTGTTATTGTTATCATTATTGTTGTTTAAAACCCAGCCGACTGCCTAGAGCCATATCAGGGCTATAATTGAAAACATACAAAACTTCAACAGGAAAAAAAAAAGAAAGAAAAGAAAAGAAAATTAAGTACACATATCAATGCATTCGCGCACATAACCTCAGGGCATGCCCCCGGCGTTGACCACTATGGCCAATTAACCGCACAGGGGGTTCAAAAAACACACCTGAATACAAATTTAAGCATACCTAAGGACACCAAAACATACATAAAAACGGGCCTTAATTACCAAAAATTGCTTCCGCATACCTCACCTGCCTAGAGCCAAAAATGCATTTAATACATGTACCCAATTATCAATCCGAAGAAAAAATACATGACTTTTTTTTTTATTGAACACACAGATGAATGGACCAGCAAGGCAGAAAATGATAGGAAGAAATGACAGAAAGCAAAGCAACAAGGCAGAAACAAGGACAGTGACAGAAAAGAGGACATTTCTAGCACACAATTTCCAGAAGGTCAGGATACTGTTTTTACTGAAAGAGCCCCGGCATCCCCACGGGGGAGTTATTAACTAAACCCATGTTTCAAACCTGTCATTTCTAATGTACATATCTGGTAAGAACGTATGTGCCACTGCAGTTTCAGTTCAAGACACTACAATGGCAGACGATTCCATAACCACTATACCATACATACCGTGTCACGGAGAAAAAAATGTCATCTTTCGGATGACAAACTAAACCAAGGTCCTGAATGCAGCAAGCATTCGAGCATGTTAATGACCCTATGACACTAAAAGTATTGTCCCTGGGAAAAGTCTGTAGAAAACTCTGCTAGGTATTCAAAAACACACACAGAAAGAAAAGAGAAGAATGAAGAAAAGAGGGAAATAAAGAAAAGAGAGGAATAAAGAAAAGAGAGGAATAAAGAAAAGGGAGGAATAAAAAAAAAGAGGAAAAAAGAAAAGAGAGGAATAAAGAAAAGGGAGGAATAAAGAAAAGGGAGGAATAAAGAAAAGAGAGGAATAAAGAAAAGGGAGGAATAAAAAAAGAGGAGAAAAGAAAAGAGAGGAATAAAGAAAAGGGAGGAATAAAGAAAAGGGAGGAATAAAGAAAAGGGAGGAATAAAAAAAAGAGGAAAAAAGAAAAGGGAGGAAAAAAGAAAAGAGAGGAAAAAAGAAAAGGGAGGAAAAAAGAAAAGGGAGGAAAAAAGAAAAGGGAGGAAAAAAGAAAAGAGAGGAAAAAAGAAAAGGGAGGAAAAGGGAGGAAAAAAGAAAAGAGAGGAAAAAAGAAAAGGGAGGAAAAGGGAGGAAAAAAGAAAAGAGAGGAAAAAAGAAAAGGGAGGAAAAGGGAGGAAAAAAGAAAAGAGAGGAAAAAAGAAAAGGGAGGAAAAGGGAGGAAAAAAGAAAAGGGAGGAAAAAAGAAAAGGGAGGAAAAAAAAGGGAGGAAAAAAAGGGAGGAAAAAAGAAAAGGGAGAAAAAAGAAAAGAGAGGAAAAAAGAAAAGGGAGGAAAAAAGAAAAGGGAGGAAAAAAGAAAAGGGAGGAAAAAAGAAAAGAGAGGAAAAAAGAAAAGGGAGGAAAAAAGAAAAGGGAGGAAAAAAGAAAAGGGAGAAAAAAAGAAAAGAGAGGAAAAAAGAAAAGGGAGGAAAAAAGAAAAGGGAGGAAAAAAGAAAAGGGAGGAAAAAAAGAAAAGGGAGGAAAAAAGAAAAGGGAGGAAAAAAGAAAAGGGAGGAAAAAAGAAAAGGGAGGAAAAAAGAAAAGGGAGGAAAAAAAGAAAAGAGAGGAAAAAAGAAAAGGGAGGAAAAAAGAAAAGGGAGGAAAAAAGAAAAGGGAGGAAAAAAGAAAAGGGAGGAAAAAAAAGGGAGGAAAAAAGAAAAGGGAGGAAAAAAAGAAAGAGAGGAAAAAAGAAAAGAGAGGAAAAAAGAAAAGAGGAAAAAAGAAAACAGAAGAATAAAGAAAAGAGAAGAATAAAGAAAGGGGAGGAAAAAAGAAAAGAGAGGAATAAAGAAAAGAAAGGAAAAAAGAAAAAAAAACAGAGGAGGGAAAAAGCGGCCCTGCACTCTGGCGACGCATTCTCCCCGTTGAGAGCAACCGAAGTTCTTCGTAGTGAATTTTTTATGACACAAAGAAATTGTTTTTGTTATCGTTATTTTTGTTGAAAGCCCAGCCGACTGCGTAGGGCCATATCAGGGCTATAACCACAACAATACACACACAATACTTCCACAGGAAAAAAAAAAGTAAATCAAAATTAAGTACACATATCAATGTATTCGCACACATCATCTAAGGAGATGCCCCTGGCGTTGATCACTCCGTCCAATTTATCGCACAGGGGATTAAAAAAAGTGAATACAACATTAAACATAACTAAGGACACTAAAACATACAAAAACGGGCCTAAAATAACTAAAATTCCTTCCACATATCTCACTTCCCTAAAGCCAAAAAGGCACTTAATACAGGTATCCTATTATCAATCCTAAGAGAAAGGACTTAGAAAGGACTTTATCGAACACACACAGGTGAATGGACCAGCAAGGCAGAAAACGAAAGGAAGAAATGACAGAGAGCAAATGAGGAAGAAAGAAACAACACAGAGATTAACAGAAAACAGGAAATTTCCAGCACAGATTTTCCAGAAGGTGGAGATACTGTTTATACTGAAAGAGCCCCCGGCGTCCCCACGGGGGCGACACAAAGAAATACAACATCACATACCAAACAAGCCTGCACATAACTCCTGTATACACAAAGGAATGGACACAAAGAAACGCCACACAGCAACACACTTTCAAGTCCTCCCAGCCTGCAGCACTCCGAGCCACATGATTGTGCCACTGCATCATGTAAAACCCCCCACAGCAGCATAAGAAACATCCTCATGATTATCTACGAAACACGCACGCACGCTGTCCTGATTCACACTGATTGGAGAATCAACAGCTATTGATTCCAATGGTCAAGTTCATATTTTAACATAAACACAGAATACTGGCTTGGTTTTTTCTGTTGTTTTTTGTTTTTCTTTTTTATTATTACTATTCTTCTCCAACCTTTACCTTTTAAACGAAAAATCATATACGTTGTTTTTAGAGGAGGCTGAAAATATTAGTATGGGGTTGGCTGTGTGATTTGTGTAAACCTCCAAGTGTTTGAGTGTGTGTGTGTGTGTGTGTGTGTGTGTGTGTGTGTGTGTGTGTGTGTGTGTGTGTGTGTGTGTGTATGTGTGTGTGTGTGTGTGTGTGTGTGTGTGTGATGTGTGTGATGTGTGTGTGTGTGTGATGTGTGTGATGTGTGTGTGTGTGTGATGTGTGTGTGTGTATGTGTGTGTATGTGTGTGTGTATGTGTGTGTGTATGTGTGAGTGTGAGTGTGTGTGTAAGTGTATGTGTGTGTGTGTTTGTGTATGTGTGTGTGAGTGCGTGTGTGTGTGTGTGCGCGCGCGCGCGTGTGTGTGTGCGTGTGAGTGCGTGTGTGTGTGTGTGTGCGCGCGCGCGTGTGTGTGTGCGTGTGAGTGCGTGAGCGTGTGTGTGCGCGCGTGTGCGCGCGTGTGTGCGTGCGTGCGTGCGTGTGTGTGTGTGTGCGCGCGCGCGTATGTATGTGTGTGTGTGCGCGCGCGCGTATGTGTATGTGTGTGTGTGTGAGTGTGTGTGTGTGTGTGTGTGTGTGTGTGTGTATGTGTGTGCGCGCGCGCGTATGTGTGTGTGCGTGTGTGCGTTCTCGCTTGCGTAAGTAACAGCATGTGCATGCACACGTATCGATTGCTGGTACATGTGTATATATATATATATATGTATATATATATATATATATATATATATATATATATTATATATATATATATATATACACACACACACAAATCTAGATAAGATTTTGATCGTCGGTCTGACCCACTCATGAAAACAACAGTACGAATCAGTTCCACCAACAGTTCAGAGCCCCAGCTGTCACAACATCACAACATCACAGGATTTGAATTAACGATTTCACCTACACGGATATAACAAAGATCAATATCAAACAGAATATCAACCTCAAATGAAACCTACAGCATGTGCTCACGGCAATAGAATTTTCGATCAACTCTGCTCCTCGGCTGTCCCGTGACATTTAAGGCAAATTGTAGTCAAAAGACACAGAAGGAAAAAGAAAATATCATTCTTTTTGTTGCTTAAAGCCCAGCCGACTGCATAGAGCCATATCAGGGCTATAACCGGTCTAAAACACACACAATACTTCAACAGAAAAAAGGAAAAGAAATTCTTTTTGTTGCTTAAAGCCCAGCCGACTGCATAGAGCCATATCAGGGCTATAAACGGTCTAAAACACACACAGTACTTCAACAACAACAAAAGGAACAGAAAATTAAGTACACACATCATTGCATTTGCGCACATAATCTAAGGAGATGCCCCTGGCGTTGACCACTCCGTCCGATTTATCACAGAGGGGATTTAAAAAAACAAAACATGAATACAATATTAAACGTAACTAAGGATACGAAAACGGGCATAAATTACCCAAAATTGCTTCCGCATATATCATTTCTCTACAGTCAAAAAAACACTTAATACATGTACCCAAATATCAATCCTAAGAGAGAGTGTGCAAGGCTTTATAAAACAGGTGAATGGACCAGCAAGGCAGAAAGTAATAGGAAGAAATAACAGAAAGCAAACGAGGAAGAAAGAAACACAGAGAGTGACAGAAAAGAGGAAATTTCAAGCACAAAATATCCAGAAGTCGAGGATACTATTTATACTGAAAGAGTCCCCGCCATCCCCACGCGGGAAGAAAAATATCAGTATGACTGGACAGTAAGTGATTCAGAAGGAAAAAGGAATATCAGTATGACTGGACAGTAAGTGATACAGAAGGAAAAAGGAAATATCAGTATGACTGGACAGTAAGTGATACAGAAGGAAAAAGGAAATATCAGTATGACTGGACAGTAAGTGATACAGAAGGAAAAAGGAATATCAGTATGACTGGACAGTAAGTGACACAGAAGGAAAAAGGAAATATCAGTATGACTGGACAGTAAGTGACACAGAAGGAAAAAGGAATATCAGTATGACTGGACAGTAAGTGATACAGAAGGAAAAAGGAATATCAGTATGACTGGACAGTAAGTGATACAGAAGGAAAAAGGAAATATCAGTATGACTGGACAGTAAGTGATTCAGAAGGAAAAAGGAAATATCAGTATGACTGGACAGTAAGTGATTCAGAAGGAAAAAGGAAATATCAGTATGACTGGACAGTAAGTGATACAGAAGGAAAAAGGAATATCAGTATGGCTGGACAGCAAGTGATTCAGAAGGAAAAAGGAATATCAGTATGACTGGACAGTAAGTGATTCAGAAGGAAAAAGGAATATCAGTATGACTGGACAGTAAGTGATTCAGAAGGAAAAAGGAATATCAGTATGACTGGACAGTAAGTGATTCAGAAGGAACAAGGAAATATCAGTATGACTGGACAGTAAGTGATTCAGAAGGAAAAAGGAATATCAGTATGACTGGACAGTAAGTGATTCAGAAGGAAAAAGGAAATATCAGTATGACTGGACAGTAAGTGAT
>CM060308.1:8814575-8817075 GCA_030674185.1 Monoplex corrugatus | reverse complement strand
TATTTAATACAACAGACAAGACAGGCGCAAATTTTCGGCCAACTGATCTTTGTCAAACGTAAGATCACAAACAAACAAACAAACACCAGATACAAAAATTAGGAGAAAAAGACTGAAACTTCCCTGCTGCTCCTTTCAGTGTGAGAAAAGGAAACAAACAAACAGACAGACAGACAAACAGATAGACAGACAGCTAAAGAAGGTGGGGGGGGGGGTACATTTCTGACAGAGAGACAGAGAGGCTGAATAGGTGAAACAGGAATGACGAGTAGGCGAAACGGAAACGGAACAAGAGTTGAACTCTGAACAGGCCATATGAGGGTGGCCACACCGTCAAAGAGTAGGCGAAGAAGGAGGGTATAGGCGAAACGGACCTGTTCCATCTCACTGGACAAGCAGAAGACTCTGAAGGAAGCGGATAGTCTGACAGGACGTACAGCTCTCTCTCTTCCAAAGTCAACACATTTCACATTTCAATGTGTGGGAGGATGTGGTTGTTTTAGTCATAAAATGTTAATACTGTTTGCCTTTTCTCATACTGGAAGGAACAACAGGAAGTTTGAGTCTTTTTCTCCTAATTCTTGTACCTGGTGTTTGTTTGTTCGTGATCTTACGCTTGACAAAGGCCAGTTGGCCGAAAATTTTTGCCTGTCTTGTCTGGTTGTATTGAACACGAGTTCTTATTCCTTTGAGACAGTCTTGATGGAGGCAGACACAAGTAGATCACTCATAAGGAAGATTAGGAAAAGACAGGCAACATTTATAGGCCATTTTATGAGGAAGGGGGATTTGGAGCACCTGGTCACAACGGGAAAGCTGGAGGGAAAGAGAGCACCGGGTAGACCCAGGGAGAAAATGCTGGACGGACTTGCGGAGTGGCTGGGGACGAGGAGGGAGGGGGAGATGCTAGAGACGACGAGAGATAGAGACAGATGGAAGTCCATGATCGCCAACGCCATGCGGCAGGGCACCTGATGATGATGATGATGATTCTTTTTTGTGCTTTTTTCTGGTTCCTGTTTGCTTGAACGCGGACAGTCATACTTGTTTTGGATTTCCAGTTTGCCTTGTTTAAGTAATAAGAACCAGCCAGTGACTTGGTGCACATGTACTGAACTTGTAGTAACTAAAAATGTCCTTGTGCTGATGTCATATCCTGTGACTCAGGTTTTCCTTTGTGTTAATGCCTTTGTCTCACTGGCGTATTCCTGATTCGCCTTGTCCATTATTTGGTGATTCTGATACGCCTGTTCCCAGTTTGCCTATGTTTTATAGAAATCACTCGACAGCACGTCTTGACCCGTACACACGCACACACACACACACACACCCCCCACACACCACACACACACACACCGCGACACTGCACACACACACACAACACACCACACATACACACACAATCACACACACATACACACATATGCATACACTACAGCATACACGGGTGCGTGCGCACGCACTGACATATTCAAATATGTGTATATACTTTAATGTATTCATGCTAAATCTCTTTCTTTACTTTTTGTTTGTTTTACGTCTTTTGTCTAAATGTTTTAATACGATTTTTTATCTTTTATATAATCTTACCTTCTTGTAATATAATATAAGTAGATTAACAACATCAGATACGTATGTCAGTTGGTTTGTGTGGCTACTTATATCGCTAGGAAATGAAGGTCCATTTAATTTGATTTTATTTCATTTCTATGTAAGAATCTGCTGTGGGGGGAACAGATGAAAACGAAAATCCATTCCAACGCGACCAATTTTCTGTAACCAGTCTGAAGAAGGGACGTTAAGGTTGCTGTTATTTTGTTTTTCAACCAAAACTTTTTGTTGTTGGGAAAATCTCCCTGCCTTCTTTGTCTGTCTGTCTATCTGTCTGTGTGTCTGTGTGTCTGTCTGTCTTTCTATCAGTCTGTGTTCCAGAGATCGAACAGAGACTCTTTATTCCAGTTTCTCTGCTATTGATTACCTATTACCCTCTCGTAATACAGACTTCGCCTTGTCGTGTCCTGACCTCGTTCTTCCTCTGTCTGTGTCTGTCTGTCTGTTTGTCTGTCTGTGTCTGTGTGTCTGTCTGTCTGCTCTGCTGTTTCTTTCTCTGATTCTGTTCCTCTTTCTCTCTGTCTTGTTTACTGGCTCTTCTTCCCGCACTCTCTTTGTCTCTTTGTCTTTCTGTCTAATTTTGTGTCTGTTTTTCTGTATGTCTGCCTTTCTGTTTGTCTTTCTGTCTGTCCTTCTGTATGTCTCTGCATATCTGTCTTTCTGCTTGCCTTTCTGTCTGCCTTACTCTCTGTCTTTCTGTTTGTCCTTCTGCCTGGCTTTCTGTCTGTCTTCATGTCAGACTTTCTGTCTACCTTCCTGTTCTGTCTTTTCGTCTGTCTTCCTGTTTATCTTTCTGTCTGTCTTCCAGTCTGGATTTCAGTCTTTCTGTCTTCCTTTCTGTCTGTGTTCTTCGCTATCTTTCTGTCTTTTTGTCTGTCTTACTGTCTGG
>CM060308.1:8804575-8809575 GCA_030674185.1 Monoplex corrugatus | reverse complement strand
CCTTTATCAAGCGTAAGATCACAAACAAACACCAGATAAAAAAATTTAGGAGAAAAAGACTGAAACTTCCCTGCTGCTCCCTCCAGTGTGAGAAAAGGAATAAACTGACTAAAATGACATCATAATGTGTTTTTGAGTCAATATGATGTCAGTCGGAAGTGAGATGAATTCTGCAATTCTGAAAAGTGGTCTTCCATATTAATATTGTTCTATCCTGAAGAGGGTCCAGGGCTAAAATTAAATTATGATGCACTAGCGAAGAGTAGTGTTTGGAATGTAAAAGATCCCACTATTAAATAATGCATAAGAGAAAATATAAGCATATGATCGACTGAATGGGAAAATATATAATCAAGAGGTATGGCTGATGTAAATGGATCGTGCCTAGTGCAACGAATCCGGTCTGACCTTGGAATAGGAAGAAAAACACCCTAAACCAACAGCCAAGGGGATGAAGGGAAAACCGGAGTCTTCGGAGAAAAAAAAAAATTTGATGTTTTGCATGCGTATACACACGAAGAAAGGTTTCAAGGGGTTTCAAGTATTCACAAGTCTCCACACACGTTGAACTGAAAGATGGGAAAAATCTCCATACTTTACTCACAGGCGAGAGGTATCCAAACAGGATTGAACTCGTATCTTCCTTTCTTCAAATTTTATGTGTTATAATTTGCAACACCACGAACTTGAGTATGAGACAGGTTCAAGAAGATCAAGAAGATCGACAGGCAACGTCTAACCGGTTACTTAAACAACAACGGGAAAAACTCTATTCTAAGTTACAGACAAGAACGGTAATTCACAGTTCAAAATATGAATTAGGTAAGTCGGTACACTATCTTCAGACAGACAGACAGGCAGACAGACACAACAGACAGACAGGCAGACAGACAAACAGACAGACAGGCAGACAGGCAGGCAGGCAGACAGACAGAAATAAGATGTCATCAACAAACAGATGGGTCTAGTCAGCCGGTAACAGACACAGTCCTGGAATATGATGGATATGATCTGGGCTGCCATCTTGATAATGGGATTGATTGTCTCCCCTTTCCTCTCTTTCAGCGAGACAGACAAGACAGACAGACAGACAAACAGAGGGACGGACAGACAGACAGATAGATAGACAGACAGGCAAACAGACAGACAGAGTGGGGGCGGAGACAGAAGAGGACACAGGGAGGTCCGTTTGGGTACCATCTTCAGTAATGATTTGAACGGGTGTGGAGTCCAATATGACAGACAACAGACGGAGGACAGACAGTAGAAGACAAACAAACAGTAGACAGACAAGCAGACAGACAGACAGACAGCAGCAGACAGGCAGGAGACAGGAGATAGACAAACTGACAGACAACTGACAGACAAACAGACAGATAGACAGACAAGCAGAGACAGGCAGACAGACAAACGACAGACACACAGACATACAGACAGGCAGACAGAAAACAGACAGACAGACGGACAACAGAAACAAACAAACAGACAGACAGACAGAAATGCAGCAGGCAGACAGACAGACAGGCAGCAGGACAAACAGACAAACAACAACAGAAGACAAACAGACAGACAGACAGACAAACAGACAGAAACAGACAGACAGAAGCAGACAGACAGACAAACACACAAGACAGACAGACAGAGGACAGACAGAAGAGGACGGAAGACAGTAGACAAACCAAACAGTAAGACAAACAGACAAACAGCCAGACAGACAAACGACAGACAGACAACAGACAGACCAAAAACGACTGACTGTCGACAATCTGATCAGACAGACAAACAGACAATCAGATGAGACAGACAAACAACAGACAGATGGGACAGACAGAAGGGGACGCAAGTCCGTTTGAGATACATCCTTCAGTAATGTCTGAACGTGGCGCACCAGCCCAATAGGCAAACGTGGAACTTCTTTCTCTCCTATCTGTCTCCGTCAAACTCTGCTGTCTGTCTGTCGATTATCTAGATGGCAGCCCAGATCATATCCATCATATTCCAGGACTGTCTCTTACTGGTGACTACACTCATCTGTTTGTTGATGACATCTTATTTCTGTCTGTCTGTCTGTCTGTCCGTCTGTTTTGTCTGTCTGTTTGTCTGTCTGTCTGTTTGTCTGTCTCGCTGAAAGAGAGGGAAGGGAGACAATCAATTCCATTATCAAGATGGCAGCCCAGATTATATCCATCATATTTCCAGGACTGTCTCTTTCACTGGGTGACTAGACCCATCTGTTTGCTGATGACGTCTTATTTCTGTCTGTCTATCTGTCTGTCTGCCTGTCTGTCTGTCTGTCTATCTGTCTGTCTGTCTATCTGTCTGTCTGTCTACCTGCCTGCCCGTCTGTCTGCCTGCCTGTCTGTCTGTTTGTCTGTCTGTCTCGCTGAAAGAGAGGAAAGGGGAGACAATCAATTCCATCATCAAGATGGCAGCCCAGATCATATCCATCATATTTCCAGGACTGTCTCTTTGACTGGCTGACTAGACCCATCTGTTTGTTGATGACATCTTATTTCTGTGTGTCTGCCTGCCTGTCTATCTATCTGTTTGTCTGTCTGTTTGTTTGTCTGTCTGTCTATCTGTCTGTCTGTTTGTCTGTCTGTCTGTCTGCTCGCTGAAAGAGAGAGGGGAAAGGAAGACAATCAAAATCCATTAACAAGATGGCAGCCCAAATCATATCCATCATATTTCTAAGACTGTCTCTTTCACTGACTGACTAGACCCATCTGTTTTGCTGATGACATTTTATTTCTTCCTTGTCGATTTGTGTGTGTGTGTGTGGGGGGGGGGGGGGGATGGTTGGTTCTTTTGCTAGAGTCGTGGACTCAAGATTTGATCTCTCGAGTTCAATCCCAGCCACAACATTAACTCTTTGACTCCTGCACCCTGTCCACCAGCATCCTGCACTGTCAACCATGCTGGCAAAGCAAAACCATAATCCTTTGACTCCCTCACTCTATCCACCAGCATCCTGACTGACTGAGCAGTGTCTTACTGCTACCTGACTGACCAGTGTCTCATTATTTTCTCACTAACTGATTCCAGTTTTTTTTTTACTACTGTCCCACTAACTGACTCCAATTTCTCACTACTATCTCACTAATTGACTCCAATTTCTCACTACCATCTCACTAATTGACTCCAATTTCTCACTACTATCTCACTAATTGACTCCAATTTCTCACTACTATCTCACTAATTGACTCCAATTTCTCACTACCATCTCACTAATTGACTCCAATTTCTCACTACCATCTCACTAATTGACTCCAATTTCTCACTACCATCTCACTAATTGACTCCAATTTCTCACTACCATCTCACTAATTGACTCCAATTTCTCACTACCATCTCACTAATTGACTCCAATTTCTCACTACCATCTCACTAATTGACTCCAATTTCTCACTACCATCTCACTAATTGACTGCGATTTCTCACTACCATCTCACTAATTGACTCCAATTTCTCACTACCATCTCACTAATTGACTCCAATTTCTCACTACCATCTCACTAATTGACTCCAATTTCTCACTACCATCTCACTAATTGACTCCAATTTCTCACTACCATCTCACTAATTGACTCCGATTTCTCACTACCATCTCACTAATTGACTCCGATTTCTCACTACCATCTCACTAATTGACTGTGATTTCTCACTACTATCTCACTAATTGACTCCGATTTCTCACTACCATCTCACTAATTGACTGTGATTTCTCATTACTATCTCACTAATTGACTCCGATTTCTCACTACCATCTCACTAATTGACTCCGATTTCTCATTACTATATCACTAATTGACTCCGATTTCTCACTACTATCTCACTAATTGACTCCAATTTATCACTACTATCTCACTAATTGACTCCAATTTCTCACTACTATCTCACTATCTGACTCCAATTTCTCACTACCATCTCACTAATTGACTCCAATTTCTCACTACCATCTCACTAATTGACTCCAATTTCTCACTACTATCTCACTAATTGACTCCAATTTCTCACTACTGTCTCACTAATTGACTCCGATTTCTCACTACTGTCTCACTAATTGACTCCGATTTCTCATATTCTCACTAATTGACTCCGATTTCTCACACTTCTACTAATTGACTCCGATTTACTCTCTCACTACTGTCTCACTAATTGACTCCATTTCTCACTACTGTCTCACTAATTGACTCCGATTTCTCACTACTGTCTCACTAATTGACTCCAATTTCTCACTACTGTCTCACTAATTGACTCCGATTTCTCACTACTGTCTCACTAATTGACTCCAATTTCTCACTACTATCTCACTATTGACTCATTCTCACTACTGTCTCACTAATTGACTCCAATTTCTCACTACTATCTCACTAATTGACTCCAATTTCTCACTACTTCTCACTAATTGACTCAATTTCTCACTACTATCTCACTATTGACTCCATTTCTCACTACATCTCACTAATGACTCAATTTCTCACTACTATCTCACTATGACTCCCAATTTCTCACTACATCTCACTAATTGACTCCAATTTCTCACTACTATCTCACTAATTGACTCCAATTTCTCACTACTATCTCACTAATTGACTCCAATTTCTCATACTCTCACTAATTGACTCCGATTTCTCACACTATCTCACTAATTGACTCCAATTTCTCACTACTCACTAATGACTCCATTTCTCACACTATCTCACTAATGACTCCAATTTCTCACTACTATCTCACTAATTGACTCCAATTTCTCACTAACTATCTCACTAATTTACATCCAATTTCTCACTACCATTCTCACTAATTGACTCCAATTTCTCACTACCATCTCACTAATTGACTCCAATTTCTCACTACTATCTCACTAATTGACTCCAATTTCTCACAACTATCTCACTAATTGACTCCAATTCTCACTACCATCTCACTAACTGACTCCAATTTCTCACTACTATCTCACTAATTGACTCCAATTTCTCACAACTACCTCACTAACT
>CM060308.1:8782075-8789575 GCA_030674185.1 Monoplex corrugatus | reverse complement strand
AATATCTGAGGATATAAATCACAACACAACACAGCACAGCACAACGCAACGCAACGCAACGCAACGCAACGCAACGCAACGCAACGCAACGCAACGCAACGCAACGCAACGCATTGCATCGCATCACATCACATCACAGCACAGCACAGCACAGCACGACACGACACGACACGACACGACACGACACGACACAACACAACACATCACAACACAACACACACAATACAGCACAGCACACAACACAGCACAACACAACACATCACGACACGCACGGCACGCACGGCAACGGCACGCACGGCACGGCACGCACGGACGACAACGACACGACACGACAGCGACACGGCACGGCACAGCAACGGCAACGGCACACACGACACGACACGACACACACGACACGACACACCACACCAACACCACAACACAACACAACACAACACAACACAACAACAGCACGACACGACACGACACGACACGACACGACACGCACGACACGCACGCACGGCACGACACAGCACAGCACAGCACAACACAGCACAACACAATCACAACACACATCACAAGCCACACAGCACAACACACAACACAACAACAACACAACGCAACGCAACGCAACGCAACGCAACGCAACGCAACGCAAACGCAACGACACATCATCAATACATCACATCACATCACATCACATCACATCACATCACAACACAACACAAGACGACACAACACAACAAACACAACAATCACACACGACACGACACGACACGACACAATACAACACATCACAAAACCAACATACGACAGGGACAACGACACACAACACACACCATCACACAACACAAACAACACAACAACACCAACAAATCAACAAAGCACAAAAAGCACACAACACAACACAACACACACAACACAACACAACACACACAACACAATCAACACACACAGCACACACAGCACAACACAACACAACACAACACAACACAACACAACCAAACACAAACACAACACAACACAACACAACACATACAACACAACACAACTACACAACACAACACAACACAACACAATACAACACAACACAACAAGCACAACACAACACAACCACACAACAACACAACACAACACAACACACACAACACAACACAACACACACACAACACAACACAACACAACACAACAACACAACACACACACACACACAACACAACATCACAACAACACAACACAACACACACACAATCACATCACACAACACAACCAAACACGAACACAGACGAACAACACACACGACACAACAACAAACACATCACATCACATCACAACAGCACAGCACAACAGCACACACAACAACAACACAAACACAAACACAACAACAAGCACAACACAACAAACAAAACAACAAAACAAAACAACACAACACAACAAAAACATGAAATATAACAAACGAAAAGTATCTAAAATGACAAAAGCCTCCTCCCTTTCGTAAAAGTGTCTAATGTGACAAAACATCCAGCAGACTATTGCTCAAGTGAAAGAAAAAGAAAAACTATCTCTATGTATGGGAACAACATTTAAAGGCCATTTTGTGAAGAAAGAGGAATTGGAGCACCTGGTCACAACGGGAAAGCTGGAGGGAAAGAGAGCACCTAATGAGAATACTGGACCGCAAGGAACTGAAGATACTGGAGGGACTTGCAAGATTTGGCTGGGGTGAGACAAAGAGGGTGGAAGAGAAGCTTGAGGCAACAAGAGATAGAGACAGACGAAGTCCATGATCGCCAGCGTCATGCGGCGAGGCACCTGATGATGATGATGATGATGTATGAAAAAGTGCCTAACTGAATATAGATAAAAAACGAAAAATGACCAAAGTTGCCAAGAAAAGGAGATTCTTAGAATGGCCTGATCTTTTTGTTTTGCTGTTTTTTTTTCTTCTCTGTCTTCTTTCTTTTTCTTTTGTTTTGCATGTGTGGTATGTGTGTGTTTGTGATGTGTGTGAGTGATGTAGTATAGTGTGTGATGTGTGTGTGTGTGTGGTGGTGTGTTTGTGCGTGTATGTGTGTGTATGTGCGTGTATGTGTGTGTGTGTGTTGGCGTGTATGTGTGTCGTGTGTGTGTGTTTGTGTGTGGTGTACGTGTGTGCGCGTGCGTGTTTATGTGTGGTGTTCGTGTGTATGTGTGTGGCGCGTGTGTGTGCGTGCTGTCTGGTGTCGGTATTGTGTGTGTAACGTGCGCGCGCGCGTTTGATGTGCGTGTGTGCATGTGTGTGCTGTGTATGGTCTGTATGTGTGTAGTGCACGCGTATATGTGTGTGTCTGAGCGCTTGAGTGTGCGTGTGTGTGTGTACGCGCGCGTGTGTACGTGTTTCCTTAGCAGAGTAGGGTATGGCGAATCAAAAGACTGGAAAAGAAGATCAGATAGCCGAAGGAATTAAACGGTGGACCATCGGACTCGACATCAAGAGATGTTGTCCTTTAGATATTGAGTATCAGAGACCCGTGACAATCAACAGTTTCTCTGTCTCTGTCTCTGTCTCTGTTTCTGTCTCTGTCTCTGTCTCTGTCTCTGTTTCTGTCTCTGTCTTGTGTCTGGCAGAATACGAAACGTACAAGCCACATTGACAATCCACCTGTTCTGTTACATTTATCTTTGTCCATTGTTATTGTTTTTTGTTACTGTTATTTTTGTTTAATAAAGTCCAGCCCACTACGTAGAGCCATATCAGGGCTATAACACGTTTTAAAACATACACCATACTTCAACAGGAAAAAGGCTATAACCCGTTTTAAAACATACACCATACTTCAACAGGAAAAGGGCTATAACCCGTTTTAAAACATACATCATACTTCAACAGGAAAAGGGCTATAACCCGTTTTAAAACATACACCATACTTCAACAGGAAAAGGGCTATAACCCGTTTTAAAACATACACCATACTTCAACAGGAAAAGGGCTATAACCCGTTTTAAAACATACATCATACTTCAACAGGAAAAGGGCTATAACCCGTTTTAAAACATACATCATACTTCAACAGGAAAAGGGCTATAACCCGTTTTAAAACATACATCATACTTCAACAGGAAAAAGGCTATAACCCGTTTTAAAACATACATCATACTTCAACAGTAAAAAGGCTATAACCCGTTTTAAAACATACATCATACTTCAACAGGAAAAGGGCTATAACCCGTTTTAAAACATACATCATACTTCAACAGTAAAAAGGCTATAACCCGTTTTAAAACATACATCATACTTCAACAGGAAAAGGGCTATAACCCGTTTTAAAACACACACCATACTTCAACAGTAAAAAGGCTATAACCCGTTTTAAAACACACACCATACTTCAACAGGAAAAAGGCTATAACCCGTTTTAAAACATACATCATACTTCAACAGTAAAAAGGCTATAACCCGTTTTAAAACATACACTATACTTCAACAGGAAAAGGGCTATAACCCGTTTTAAAACATACACCATACTTCAACAGGAAAAGGGCTATAACCCGTTTTAAAACATACACCATACTTCAACAGGAAAAGGGCTATAACCCGTTTTAAAACATACACCATACTTCAACAGTAAAAAGGCTATAACCCGTTTTAAAACATACACCATACTTCAACAGGAAAAAGGCTATAACCCGTTTTAAAACATACATCATACTTCAACAGGAAAAGGGCTATAACACGTTTTAAAACATACATCATACTTCAACAGGAAAAGGGCTATAACCCGTTTTAAAACATACATCATACCTAACAGGAAAAGGGCTATAACCCGTTTTAAAACATACACCGTACTTCAACAGGAAAAGGGCTATAACCCGTTTTAAAACATACACCATACTTCAACAGGAAAAGGGCTATAACCCGTTTTAAAACATACACCATACTTCAACAGTAAAAAGGCTATAACCCGTTTTAAAACATACATCATACTTCAACAGTAAAAAGGCTATAACCCGTTTTAAAACATACACCATACTTCAACAGGAAAAGGGCTATAACCCGTTTTAAAACATACACCATACTTCAACAGTAAAAAGGCTATAACCCGTTTTAAAACATACATCATACTTCAACAGTAAAAAGGCTATAACCCGTTTTAAAACATACACCATACTTCAACAGGAAAAAGGCTATAACCCGTTTTAAAACATACATCATACTTCAACAGTAAAAAGGCTATAACCCGTTTTAAAACATACATCATACTTCAACAGGAAAAGGGCTATAACCCGTTTTAAAACATACAACATACTTCAACAGGAAAAGGGCTATAACCCGTTTTAAAACATACATCATACTTCAACAGGAAAAGGGCTATAACCCGTTTTAAAACATACACCATACTTCAACAGGAAAAAGGCTATAACCCGTTTTAAAACATACATCATACTTCAACAGGAAAAAGGCTATAACCCGTTTTAAAACATACATCATACTTCAACAGGAAAAGGGCTATAACCCGTTTTAAAACATACATCATACTTCAACAAGAAAAGGGCTATAACCCGTTTTAAAACACACACCATACTTCAACAGGAAAAGGGCTATAACCCGTTTTAAAAACACACACCATACTTCAACAGGAAAAAGGCTATAACCCGTTTTAAAACATACATCATACTTCAACAGGAAAAGGGCTATAACCCGTTTTAAAACATACATCATACTTCAACAGGAAAAAGGCTATAACCCGTTTTAAAACATACATCATACTTCAACAGTAAAAAGGCTATAACCCGTTTTAAAACATACACCATACTTCAACAGGAAAAGGGCTATAACCCGTTTTAAAACATACACCATACTTCAACCGGAAAAGGGCTATAACCCGTTTTAAAACATACATCATACCTAACAGGAAAAGGGCTATGACCCGTTTTAAAACATACACCATACTTCAACAGGAAAAGGGCTATAACCCGTTTTAAAACATACATCATACTTCAACAGGAAAAGGGCTATAACCCGTTTTAAAACATACACCATACTTCAACAGTAAAAAGGCTATAACCCGTTTTAAAACATACACCATACTTCAACAGGAAAAGGGCTATAACCCGTTTTAAAACATACACCATACTTCAACAGGAAAAGGGCTATAACCCGTTTTAAAACATACATCATACTTCAACAGGAAAAAGGCTATAACCCGTTTTAAAACATACACCATACTTCAACAGGAAAAGGGCTATAACCCGTTTTAAAACATACACAATACTTCAACAGGAAAAAGGGCTATAACCCGTTTTAAAACATACACCGTACTTCAACAGGAAAAGGGCTATAACCCGTTTTAAAACATACATCATACTTCAACAGGAAAAGGGCTATAACCCGTTTTAAAACATACATCATACTTCAACAGGAAAAAGGCTATAACCCGTTTTAAAACATACATCATACTTCAACAGGAAAAGGGCTATAACCCGTTTTAAAACATACACCGTACTTCAACAGGAAAAAGGCTATAACCCGTTTTAAAACATACATCATACTTCAACAGGAAAAGGGCTATAACCCGTTTTAAAACACACGCCATACTTCAACAGGAAAAGGGCTATAACTCGTTTTAAAACACACATCATACTTCAACAGGGGGAAAAAAAGAAAAAAGAAAATTAAGTACACATATCAATACATACCCGCACATAATGTAAGGAGATGCCCCTGGCGTTGACCACTCCGTCCAATTCATCACACAGGGGATTTATAAAACAAACAAACATGAATACAAATTTAAATGTAACTAAAGACACATAAACATACATAAAAACGGGCCTAAATTACATAAAATCGCTTCCGCATATTTCATTTCCCTAGAGCCAAAAATACAATTAATACATGTACCAAATTATCACTCGTAAGAGAAAGTAGGTAAGACTTTATCGAACACATACAGGTGAATGGACCAGCAAGGCAGAAAATGATTGGAAGAAATGACAGAAAACAAAGGAACAAGGCAGAAACAAAGAGAGTGACAGAAAAGAGGAAATTTCTAGCACAGAATTTCCTGAAGGTGGGGATACTATATGTATATAGACTTCAGCTTAATGACGACAAAACAGAAGCTATCCTCATTGGCACCCGTCAGAAACTTTCTCAGCTGCCTCCTCTTTCTCTCCCATTATGTAACACATCAGTCCCAATTTCTGATTCAGCTAAAAACCTTGGTGTCTGCATTGACTCTACCCTCTCCATGAACAACTTTGTTTCTCAAACTGCCAGATCCTGCTACTATCATCTCCATCGTATAAGGCTGATCAGGAAGTATCTCTCTGTCGAAACAACTGCAAAACTCGTTCTCTCCTTCATAATGTCTCGCATTGACTATTGCAATTCACTCCTGTCTGGTCTTCCTGCCTCCACCATTCACATCCTACAGCGCATTCAAAACAATGCTGTACGCCTTGTACTCAAAAAGAAAAAAGCTGACCACATATCTCCTCTCCTGGCACAACTTCACTGGCTCCCTGTATCAAAGCGCATACAGTACAAACTAGACACCATGTGCTACAAAAGCCTCAATAACGCAGCCCCCGATTACCTGTCAAGCCTACTTGAGATCTATGTTCCCTCACGTACCCTCCGCTCTGCCTCCGATCCTCTGACTTTTCGCTTTCCACGCACTAAGCTCAATACCTATGGTCCACGAGCCTTCTCTGTTTCTGGTCCACTCTCCTGGAACAAACTTCCTCTCTCAGTCCGTCAGCAACCTACTTTTGTCTCCTTCAAGTCCGCTCTCAAAACTCACCTTTTCTCCTCCGCATAAAATCCTAACCCCCCTCTGCAGCCTGTCTCCGCTCGGAGGGAATCACATGGTTATAATATATAATTGTATATGCTATGCTCTCTATAATTTTCCATTGCTTTTATTCTTGCTTTTATTGCTTTTATTCTTTCTCCCCATTTATAGCCATGCGTGTGTGTGTGTGTGTATGTGTGTGTGTGTGTGTGCGTGCGTGTGTGTGCGTGCGTGCGTGCGTGCGTGCTTGCGTGTGTGTCTGCTTCAGCGCTTAGATTTGATTTTATCAAGATTTTGCGCTATATAAATATTGTAATTATTATAATTGTAATTAATTATTAAATTGTAATTATTGTATTGAAAGAGCCCCCGGCATTCCCAGGGATTGATTGTCCATATTTCTTTAGACAATAAACAGAATTATAACCGTGATATGATATTGATATCATACCGGTGTCTGGCTCTTGAAATAGAGCCATGGACTGAACATTTTATGTTTCGAGTTCAATCCCAGCATGCAAAAAAGAAAAAAAAACACACACACAAAACCAGAAACAAAACAAAACAAAACAAAAACCCAAATCAAAACAAACAAAACAAAACAAAACAATGCAAAAGAAAACAAAGCAAACAAAACAAAACAAACAAAACAAAACAAACACAAACAAACAAACAAAAAACTGGCCAGTTCGCTGCCCATCTCGATGTTTCAGTAATTCTGTCCCCCCCCTCCTCCTACCTCACC
>CM060308.1:8764575-8777075 GCA_030674185.1 Monoplex corrugatus | reverse complement strand
TAAAATAACATTTTTGACGCCATGAATGGCCAGGCGAAGAATGAAGAGAAGAGGTGGGGGGGGGGGGGGGGAGATGAGGGAAAGGAGCAAGGAACAGACAGAAGGGGAGGGAGGGAAGGGGGAGATAAATAAAAGTTCTCCGGAAGGGAACAAGACACACAGACGAAAAAAAAAAAAAATCTCTTCAAATGAAAACTTATCAGGGACAGCTATTTAACGTTTTAACGGCTCTGCTTTCGTTGCTATTGTGCCGATTTGGGGGGTGGCGTGCTCCACTGACAATCATATCGTCTGCTTACCCGGTCGTGTTTCAAAGGCGGGCGACGTGGGTGTCAGCGCTCTGTGATTAACCCTTTCACTCCCTCAAGTGTTTTTGAAAGCGGGTGGAAAGGATGAAGGAGTTAAAAGGTTAACCCTTGCACTGATAAAAAAAAAAGTGTGGAAGAGTGAAAGGTCTCAAGGAAATCTTTTTTCCGGCACTGAAAGTTCTAAACAAAGAAGGGTTATGAGTTGGAGGTTGTTTCCCCTGATTGTGGAATACAGAATTTTATGACGCTTTGATTTGCCAAAATCTAGAGGTCAAAACGTCATCTTACAAGTGAGATAGTTCGGCGGTTTTTATAATAATTACGAGGTAGTTTGTCTGTCTGTTCCAATACTGTGAGGTAGTTTGTTAGTTTTGATATTGCGTGGTAATTTATTAATCTGTTCTGATACTGCGAGGTAATTGTTCTGTTCCGATACTTTAGGTAATTTGTCTGTTCTGATATTGTGAGGTAGTTTGTTAGTCTGTCACTGTGAGGTAGTTTGTTAGTCTGTTACTGTGAGGTTGTTTGTTAGTCTGTTACTGTGAGGTTGTTTGTTAGTCTGATACTGTGAGGTAGTTTGTTAGTCTGTTACTGTGAGGTAGTTTGTTAGTCTGTTACTGTGAGGTAGTTTGTTAGTCTGTCACTGTGAGGTAGTTTGTTAGTCTGTTACTGTGAGGTAGTTTGTTAGTCTGATACTGTGAGATAGTTTGTTAGTCTGTTACTGTGAGGTAGTTTGTTAGTCTGATATTGTGAGGTAGTTTGTTAGTCTGTCACTGTGAGGTAGTTTGTTAGTCTGTACTGTGAGGTAGTTTGTTAGTCTGTTACTGTGAGGTTGTTTGTTAGTCTGTCACTGTGAGGTAATTTGTTAGTCTGTTACTGTGAGGTAGTTTGTTAGTCTGTTACTATGAGGTAATTTGTTAGTCTGTCACTGTGAGGTAGTTTGTTAGTCTGTTACTGTGAGGTAGTTTGTTAGTCTGTTACTGTGAGGTAGTTTGTTAGTCTGTTACTGTGAGGTAGTTTGTTAGTCTGTCACTGTGAGGTAATTTGTTAGTCTGTTACTGTGAGGTAGTTTGTTAGTCTGATACTGAGAGGTAGTTTGTTAGTCTGATACTGTGAGGTAATTTGTTAGTCTGATACTGAGAGGTAGTTTGTTAGTCTGATACTGTGAGGTAGTTTGTTAGTCTGATACTGTGAGGTAGTTTGTTAGTCTGCTACTGTGAGTAGTTTGTTAGTCTGTTACTGTGAAGTAGTTTGTTAGTCTGTTACTGTGAGGTAGTTTGTTAGTCTGTTACTGTGAGGTGTTTGTTAGTCTGTTACTGTGAGGTAGTTTGTTAGTCTGCTACTGTGAGGTTGTTTGTTAGTCTGTTACTGTGAGGTAGTTTGTTAGTCTGTTACTGTGAGGTAGTTTGTTAGTCTGTTACTGTGAGGTAGTTTGTTAGTCTGTTACTGTGAGGTAGTTTCTTCGTCTGTTCTATACTGTGAGGTAATTTGTTAATCTGTTACTGTGAGATAGCTTGTTGGTTCGTTCTGACAGTGTGAGGTAGTTTGATACTGTGAAAAAGTTTGTTAGTCTGATAGAGAAGTAGTTGTTAGTCTGATACTGTCAAGTAGTTTGTTAGTGTAATTCTGTGAGGTAGTTTGTTATATGTTCTGATACTGTGAGGTAGTTTGTTATATGTTCTGATACTGTGAGGTAGTTTATTAGTCTGTTTTGAAACTATGAGGTATTTTGTTAGTCTGTTTTAATACTGTGAGTTAGTTCGTTTGACTGTTTTGATACAATCAAACAGATATTGTAATCTCTTGATGCCCATCTGTGTATGGCAGTTATTCCAATGGTGACTGTTGAGTGTCTGACACATAATTAAGGCTTTATCTCTCCTTTTCAAAGGTTGTCCCATAGTTTTCCACTGACTTGGAGAATCTTGGAGATACAGTAATTAATGATAGATTTGGGGTGAAGCACATAAATTCGAGGACTGTCCAAATACAATGGACATATTTGAAAAGAGTCTGCTTTGTCCTAATTTAAATTTCATAAGATTTGGGGTGAAGCACATAAATTCGAGGACTGTCCAAATACAGTGGACATATTTTAAAAGAGTCTGCTTTGTCCTAATTTAAATTTCTTAAATCGTCTTTCCTCCAGCAAGTTTGCAAGATCTTAAGGGATTGTTCACAGAAATGTAGATTCCAAAGATGTTAATCCAGGAGACGGTGAATCTGAGTATGCAAGCGCACACACTCTTGAGAAAAAAAAACAAAACGATCTCGAACAACAAAAGACACCATTTTAAATCCAAAACGGAAAGGGGCCAGAGGTGTTGACCCAATTCATGCGGAGCTTTAATAACATTTCGACACCAACAATGGCCAGACAAGGAGTTGGGAAAAAAGAGAGGTAAGGGAAGGGAAGAGAAGGGAAGGGAAGGGAAGAGAAGAGAAGGGAAGGGAAGGGAAGGGAAGAGAAAGGAAGGGAAGAGAAGAGAATGGAAGGGAAGAGAAGGGAAGGGAAGAGAAGGGAAGGGAAGAGAAGGGAAGGAAGAGAAGAGAAGAGAAGAGAAGGGAAGGGAAGGGAAGGGAAGAGAAAGGAAGGGAAGAGAAGGGAAGGGAAGGGAAGAGAAGGGAAGGGAAGAGAGGGAAGGGAAGAGAAGAGAAGGGAAGAGAAGGGAAGGGAAGAGAAGAGAAGAGAAGAGAAGGGAAGGGAAGGGAAGAGAAGAGAAGGGAAGGGAAGAGAAGGGAAGGGAAGAGAAGAGAAGGGAAGGGAAGGAAGAGAAGAGAAGAGAATGGAAGGAAGAGAAGGGAAGGGAAGGGAAGAGAAGGGAAGGGAAGAGAAGGGAAGGGAGAGAAGAGAAGAGAAGAGAAGGGAAGGAAGGGAAGGGAGGAAAGGAAGGGAAGAGAAGGGAAGGGAAGGGAAGAGAAGGGAAGGGAAGAGAAGGGAAGGGAAGAGAAGAGAAGGGAAGAGAAGGGAAGGGAAGAGAAGAGAAGAGAAGGAAGGGAAGGGAAGGGAAGAGAAGGAAGGAAGAGAAGGGAAGGGAAGAGAAAGGGAAGGAAGAGAAGGAAGGGAAGAGAAGAAGGGAAGGAAGGAAGGAAGAAAGGAAGAGAAGGGAAGGGAAGGGAAGGGAAGAGAAGGGAAGGGAAGAGAAGGAAGAGAGAAGAGAAGAGAAGAGAAGGGAAGGGAAGGGAGAGAAGGGAAGGGAGAGAAGGGAAGGAAGAGAAGAGAAGGGAAGGAAGAGAGAGAAGAGAAGAGAAGGGAAGAGAAGGGAAGGAAGGGAAGAGAAGGGAAGGGAAGAGAAGGAAGGGAAGAGAGAGAAGAGAGAAGGGAAGGAAGAGGGAAGGAGAGAAGGGAGAAGAGAAGGAAGAGAAGGGAAGGGAAGGGAAGAGGGAAGAGGAAGGAGGAAGAGAAGGGAAGGAAGGGAAGGAAGGAAGGGAAGGGAAGGGAAGGGAAGGGAAGGAAAGGGTAACAAGAAACAGTAAAAAAAAAGTTTAAAAACCACAACCCCCCCCCCCCAAATCTCCAGAGATGAAAACATGTCAGGGGCCAGGCATTTAACTTTTCGAACAGTTGTGCTTTCATTGCTATTGTGCCGACCAGGGGTGGCGCGTTCCACTGTCAGTCGTGTCGTCTGCTTCCCTGGTTGTGTTTCAATGGCGCGCGACGTGGGTATCAACATGTGGAGGTTAAAATGGAACTTTTTCTTCTACAATCCCACTTTAAAAAAAAAATTGCTCAGAGACTGTTTCACAAATCTTACCATATAAGGTAGGATGGACTTGTTGCCTGTAAAATTCAGAGGTTATTTACTGTTATTGGTATTATTATTTAAAGCCCAGCCGATTGTGTAGAGCCATATCAAGGTCATAACTGTTTCAAAACATATACAATACTTCATTAGGAAAAGAAAATTAAGTACACACATCAATGTATCTGCGCACATGATCTAAGGAGACAGCCGTGGCATTGACCACCCCGTCCAATTTAACATACAGGGGATTTAAAAAAAACATACATGAATACAAATTTAAACATAACTAAGGACACTAAAACATATATAGGAACGGGCCTAGACAACCTGAAATTGTTTCCACATATATCATTTCCTTAGAGCCTTAAATGCACTTAAAACACATACCCACTTATCTACCCTAAGAGAAGTATGTAAACTTTATCGAACTCATGCAGGTGAATGGACCAGCAAGGCAGAAAATGATAGGAAGAAATTACAGAAAGCAAAAGAGGAAAAAAAAAAAGCAACAAAAACAAAAACAAAAACAAAAAAAACAAACAAACAAAAAACAAACAAAAAACAAAGAGAGTGACAGAAAAGAGAAAATATCTAGCGCAGGATTTCCAGAAGGTGAGGGATACTATTAATACTGAAAGAGCCCTTGGTATCCCACGGCAGGAAATGCAGAGATAAAAGGTTTCACATTTGATGTGAAGTGGTTTGGTAACCCTTTGACTCCTGCACCCTATCCACCAACTGCAAAAACTTAACCCTTTGACTCCCTCACCTATCCACCAGCTTCCTGTGGATAGTTGAGGGAGTCAAAGGGTTAAGTTTTTGCTTTGCTAGAATGGTTGACAATGCAGGATGCTGGTGGATGGGATACAGGAGTCAAAGGGTTAAGTGTAGTCTGATACTGTCAGATTGATGTGAAAATCTCTTTGTTTTCTTTCCGTGTCGAGTTTGTAACTTTATCTGTTGGCCTAAAGCAGACATGTGATAATCTGTGTGTTTGGGGTGGTGGTTCGAATATTTCAATGCAGGGAGACTAGCGTTGAGTTTGTTTTTATTTCAAACTGTTTTAAATCGTAGCTGGTATTCCAATGTGGACAAAAAGTGAATAATCTGTTACCTATCAGCCACTGACTCACGGTCGTTTTTAAAATGAATACACATGGATTGATATACTTTTGTTATTCCCTGGATCCTAACGTACATTTGGGAGTGATGTATCTTTGTTATTTACTGAATCATAACTTATATTTCTACTTATTCAAACATGAATTAATGTCTGTTAATTGTTGCTTCGTTGGTCCTTAAGTATAGCTATCCCTAATGATCATGAGGCATAACCTTTTACTGTGACCCTACTGGATCTTTTTGTTACCAATCACCCCCCCGTGGGGATGCCGCGGGCTCTTTCAGTAAAAATAGTATTCCCACCTTCTGTAAATTCTGTGCTAGCTGGAAATTCTGTGCTAGAAATTTCCTCTTTTCTGTCACTCTTTGTTTCTGTCTTATTCCTTCGCTTTCTGTTATTTCTTCCTATCGTTTTTTTTGCCTTGTTGGTCCTCTCACCTGTATGTGTTCGATAAAGTCTTTACTTTCTCTTAGGAGTGATAATTGGGTACATGTATGAAGTGCATTTTTGGCTCAAGGGAAATGAGATATGTGGAAGCAAGCGATTTTAGGTCATCATCCTCATTGTCATCATCATCATCGTCGTCGTCGTCGTCATCATCATCATCATCATCATCATCATCATCATCATCATCATATCATCATCATCATCATTCATATCATCTCATCATCATATTATCTCATCACATCTTATTGTTATTGTTATTGTATATTATTATCTGTTTATGATCTATTATCATGCATCATCATCATTATATATTATTGTCATTATTTTATTATTATTATTACTATTTTATCATCATCATCATCATATCTGAAAGTGTCTATTGTCCGCCACCTGCGACTCACGTTAATGGAGATGGTCTCGCCACTACCATGTTAGAGATAACCTTTCCAAGAGTTAGTGTGATAGTTTGTCTTGATACAACAAGACTGGTGTTGGAGTGCTGTGTTTGGGCACCATGCTGAGTTCATGGCTTATCTGTTGGCCTGGAGTAGGCATGACCTGATCCGTTAGTTTGAACCTTTTTTAAATTTTTTTTTTTTTAAGGATCTTCGCACATCGCACTCAGAGAGGCTACCTTTGTGCTCACCTTTTGTTTTGTTTTGTTGTTTTATTTTTTCGTTTTCGTCCCATTTTCTACTCCACCTTATTATTATTATTGTTATTGTTGTTTAAAGCCCAGCGACTGCGTAGAGCCATATCAGGGCTATAACCGCTTCAAAACATACAAAACTTCTACAGGAAAAAAAAAGAAAGAAAAGAAAATCAAGTACACTATCCATACATTCGCGCACATAATCTAAGGGAACATGCCCCTGGCGTTGACCACTCCGTCCAATTTTCGCAGGATTAAAAAAAACACACCTGAATACAAATGTAAGCATACCTAAGGACACCGAAACATACAAAAACCGGCATAAATTAACTTAAATTGCTTCCGTATATCTCAACCTTCCTTAGACCAAAAATGCACTTAACACATGTACCCAATTATCAATCCTAAGAAAAAGTACGTGAGACTTTATCGAACACATACAGGTGACTGGACTATTAAGGCAGAAAAATGATAGTAGAAATGACAAAAAGCAAAGGAACAAGGAGAAACAAAGAGAGTGACAAAAAGAGGACATTTCTAGAACAGAAATTTCCAGAAGGTGAGGATACTATTTATATGAAAGAGCCCCGATATCCCCAATGGGGGACTGCGCCACCTTACTGGCCACAGAAGCTGGCACATTTTTTTTACAATGCGATGATGATGATGTCGATGAGGATGATAATCATGATGCTATGGAGTTCCATCTAGGATTGAGACTGCGTGATAGAGCTATACTCAACGCTTACTATCATAACATATCCTGGCGACAACCAGGCCCGAGAGATACAGACACCTGCTGTGCTAGTCAGAAGATTTGAGCAACACTTTCAATGACGCATCCGTGAAGTGGATGAGACTCGACTGTGTTGTCCCAGTCTTTCCAATGAGATCCAATAGCACGCCCAACTCTGGGTAGGAGCCGGTTAGAGACGAAAAAATCCCACAATGAGTTTTTGAAGGGACTGATGGGGATTCGAACCCACAACCTTCCAATCGGTAGTCCGTTCCGTTAACCACTACACCACGACGACTGGTTTAGTTTGAACTGTTTGTTAGACTGTTTCTGATCGAAGAAGATTAAGGTGGAATCTTCTCTGTGGAACCATGCTGGCTTTTAATCTTCACTGACGTTTCATTGTGACATGAGATAATCCCATTGTTTGGTTCCCCGCTGGGTCCTTAACATGCACTTGTCCTGAAGAGACAGAATGTAATCCCTGAATTTGAAAGGTTGTTATTGCCCAGATCATACAAGACGTAGAAAAGTCTTTGAGGAAAATGCCTTCTTCTTTCCCTTTCCCTTTGGTCCATGATTTACCATCGACCAGAAGTAATCTCTTTGTTATTTTGTTTGGTCTTTGATTTAACATGGTCATTGTATGCCATGTTCTGTAGGTGAAGTGTTGGTATGCAACGTGTCATTTTGGACATGCGAGATGGTATAGTCCTTGGCACCTTTGGTTCTATCTTAACCAATCATACGCACCAAATAGCACGAAGAAAAAAAAGAAGGAGAAGAAGAAGAAAAAGAAAGAGATGAAGAAGAAGAAGAAGAAGAAGAAGAGAAGAAGAAGAAGAAGAAGAAGAAGAAGAAGAAGAAGAAGAAGAAGAAGAAGAAGAAGAAGAAGAAGAAGAAGAAGAGAAGAAGAAGAAGAAGAAGAAGAAGAAGAGAAGAAGAAGAATGCGAAGAAGAAGAAGAATGCGAAGAAGAAGAAGAAGAAGAAGAAGAAGAAGAAGAAAGAAGAAGAAGAAGAAGAAGAAGAAGAAGAAGAAGAAGAAGAAGAAGAAGAAAAAGAACAAGAAGAACAAGGAGAACAAGAACAAGAACAAGAACAAGAATTCTGTGCTAAAAAATCCTTTTTTTTCTGTCGCTCTTTTTGCTTCTATCTTTTTCATTCTGTGTAAATGTTATCCCAAACTTCAGGAAATTCTGTGCCAGAAATTTCCTCGTTTCTCTTTATTTCTCCCTTGTTCATTCAGTGTGAAAGTGTGCACTAACTTCTAGACATTCTGTGCTAGAAAATTCCTCTTTTCTGCCTTGTTCTTTTAGTAAAAAAAAAAGTATTCCCATCTTATGAAAATTCTGTGCAAAAACTTAACTCTTTGACTCCCGCACCCTATCCACCAAATGCGAAACCTTAACCCTGCAGGAAGCTGATGGACAGGGTGAGGGAGTCAAAGGGTTGTTTTTTTGCTAGCATGGCTGACAATGCAGGATACCGGTAGATCGGTCGAAGGAGTTAAAGGGTTAAGTTTCTGTTTTGCTAGCATGGCTGACAATGCAGGATACCGGTAGATGGGTCGAAAGAGTTAAAGGGTTAAGTTTTTGCTTTGCTAGCATGGTTGACAATGCAGGATGCTGGTAGATAGAACGAGGGAGTGAAAGAGTTAAGGACAAAGGACAGTTAGGGACTGTACATACAGGTCACCTGTTCCCGTTAACTCGTTGAGCGGGACCAGCTTCTCAACTTCTCGCCTTTTGAGTATTCAAGGGGTGGTTTGTGTCCGAGATTGAAGTTGACAGGGGAACACAGGAAACAGGGGATTAAGGACCGGGTGTGACGAGGACTGTGGCCAGCATAAAGACATCCTGCACGGCGTTGACTTCAAGGGAGGCAGGGGGTGGTAGAGTCAGGGTGTTACAGTCTACTTTGTACCCGCACCAAATCTGTCCGGAGGGAAAAGAAATCTCGTTGCTTATAATTGTTCGATTTCTTAAAACACTAGTTGCTTGTTCTCTGCGTTTCCAATACTGAACAGTAACAGAAAAGTCATAAAATTACACAGTGATTTGGATAACAAATCAACACACTGCAAAGAGATAGGGATTAGACACTCAAATTCTTTTCTGCTGAGGTATTACTGTTAAGAAGTCCAAAGAGAAGGAGAAGAATATGGAAAAGAAGAAGTAGAAGAAGAAAAAGAAGAAGAAGAGTGAAGAAGAAGAAGAAGAAGAAGAAGAAGAAGAGAGAGAGAGAGAAAGAGAGAGAGAGAGAGAGAGGGAAGGGAACGAGGAAGGCAGGGAGAGAGGGAGAGAGAGAGGAGAGAGAGAAAGACAGGAGAGAGAGAGAAGGGAGAGGAGAGGAGAGAGAGAGGGGGAATGAGGGAGGGAAGGAGGGAAGGAGAGAGGAGAGAGAGAGAAAGAAAGAGAGGGAAAAGAGAACGAGACAAAGTCAGAAGACAGAGAGAGACGAGCAGAAAACAGGCAGAGGGAGACAATGAGAGACAGAGGTTATAGTGGAGAAAATGTAAACTAAAAGATTTTAAGTTTGGGAATCAGTTTGAACTGAGCAAGGTAATAGTTTCCATACAAGTTTTGGAGTCCGTTCAAGAGAGATTTATCGTACTCGGGCAACTCCATATCAGCTCCATCCAAATCTATCAGCAACTGTCTGGCAGACTCCCTGAGCCTGCATAAAAAACCTAGGCTCTGGCAAGGCCCTGAAATAGGAAAAGTGGGTGTAGGTGAGAGGGACCTATGGAAACACTAAGCTCACACCACCAAAAGGGATGGACACATTAAAATCAAGATGGCCAGCGAACAGTCCAGTTCTTTTTTTTTTTTTTCAATTGTTATTGCAGACTGGGATTGAACTCGAGATATCAGATCTTGAGTCCACGGCTCTATCAATTTCACTTTCGTTTTCTCAAGATGACGTCTTCGCACTCGGAATGAATTCCATAGTCACTAACGTCACAGATGCCATGTGATAGAGACGATCCAGAATGATCAAGGCACAAGCCTTTAAGCTTACACCTGAAACCCATGAGCTGGCAAGGTCCTGAGGTTCTACCTAGCCTAGGGATTTTTTTCCATCTTATACTAGTCTAGCATTGGAATTGTGTCAGTCTGTCATTTGGAACAATTTTGGTTACATGTAAATGACACATGTATGTGTGTATCTTATCTTCAAAGAAAAGAACAGATAAAAACTCTGTCATTGGAACAATTTTGGTTACATGTAAATGACATATGTATGTGTGTATCTTATCTTCAAAGAAAAGAACAGATAAAAAACTCTGCCATTGGAACAATTTTGGTTACATGTAAATGACATATGTATGTGTGTATCTTATCTTCAAAGAAAAGAACAGATAAAAACTCTGTCATTGGAACAATTTTGGTTACATGTAAATGACATATGTATGTGTGTATCTTATCTTCAAAGAAAAGAACAGATAAAAACTCTGCCATTGGAACAATTTTGGTTACATGTAAATGACATATGTATGTGTGTATCTTATCTTCAAAGAAAAGAACAGATAAAAAATAATAAAAGAACCTAACTACGACTTCAAGACGTCTATCGTACACCCGCTGTTTCCTCGTTGTAGAAAGCCATTTCATAACTCATTTTCTTGTTACTTTCACAATTCACGTGTTATGGTTCATTTTTCAATGCTCACATTTTGTGTAGAACAGCAAGAACTAGCAGCAAAGACGGTAGACAGTATTCTCTTCGCTAGCAGTAAGACAGGTCCAGTTGGACCTAATGCTACTATCGTTGAGTAATAAAGTGTTCTGACGTCTGAAGTCTGATGGCTTGTGTGTGTGTGTGTGTGTGTGTGTGTGTGTGTGTGTGTGTGTGTGTGTGTGTGTGTGTGTGTGTGTGTGTGTGTGTATGTGTTTGTGTGTGTGTGTGTGTTGTATGTTGTGTTGTGTGTATGTGTGTGTGTATTGTGTGTGTTGTGTGTGTATGTGTGTGTGTGTGTGTGTGTGTGTGTGTGTGTGTTGTGTTGTGCACGCGTGCTTGCGTGCGTGCGTGTGTGTGTGTGTGTGTGTGTGTGTATGTGTGTGTCCGTCCTCAATAATCCACCAGACTCTAAGCCACCTCACCCCAGACTACCACCACACCACCACCCCTACGACTTCTCGTTTATTAACCCTTTGACTCCCGCAACCTGTCTGCCAGCATCCTGCATTATCAACCACGCTAGCAAAGCAAAAAACTTTACCGTTTGACTCCCTCACCCTATCCACCAGCTTCCCCACTCCCTCACCTATCCACCAGCTTCATGCAGGAAGCTGGTGGACAGGGTGAGGGACTCAAACGGTTAAATTTTTGCAGTTGGTGGATAGGGTGCAGGAGTCAAAGGGTGAAATCACTCACCAAGATTTCTCAATCCTTCCCTTATTGGTCCCCCCGACAAGGTTCCTGATTGACTCCCAGATCACTGTCTCCCACACATCGATCTCTATTTTCCCCCTAAAGTGACAGTCGCCACGGCCAAGCGGGTAGATTGTCAGGTTTCCAACCAGAAGGTTTGGGTTCAATCCTGCCTGGGTTCACCTGTCGGCGACATCATTTTTGATGGTAGCCGTTGATGCTTGCTCCTGTCAGCTGTCTCCATCCCCTTCTGTCTATTGTCCTTTCGACTGTATGGCTATAAAACGAAACGACCTTCTATTAATTAAGTCGTTTGTTCTACCCATGAACAAACATCTCTTTATTTTTAGTCAGTCATATTTTATGGATTCAGAGCGGGCTAGTTGGTAAAGCCATGGACTCAAGATCTGATATCTTGAGTTCAATCCCAGCCCGCAACATTAAAATTTGGCCTGTTTGCTGCCCGTCTTAATGTTTCCATCATTCTGGTGGTGTCAGCTTAGTGTTTGATAGGTCCCTTCTCCCCTTTCCCCGTTTCAAGACCTTGCCAGCACATAGGGTTTTGTGCAGACTCAGGAAATCTGTCAGATAACTGTTGGCAGATTTGGGTGGAGCGCATATGGAGCTGTCCGAGCGTGGTGAATCCCTCTTGAAATAACTCCAATAACTCCAATTACTATAGTCCTTCTGCAGATTTCGTCTTTGGGTAACTTCGTCCACTTGGCTATGTTCTGTACATAGGAAGTCGGAGGTCTTCCTTGTCGTCTTTTGCCCTCCATTTTGCCCTGGGCCACCGTCTTCATTACATGACAGCTCTGATGTCTCATAGCATGTCCAAGGTATTTCCTTTTCATTTTCCTAACCAGGCCTAAAAGTTCAGGTTGTTTGTTCAGTTCTTCCAGAATGCTTTGACTTGATCGGCTTTCAGACCAACTTATCTAGAACCACATCTCTGCATTTTGGATTCTGGGTACATCCCGCTTAATGGGTAAAGGCTGGACACTGCTCCGATCTTTCAGGTCAACATGTTTGTGCAGACCTGTTAATTAAGTGCATAAATCCTGCCGACCTGTTTAAGTGTCGACCTGTTAAGTACCTCTATACTGCCGACCT
>CM060308.1:8734575-8737075 GCA_030674185.1 Monoplex corrugatus | reverse complement strand
TTGGTGAGGACGCTGGTGAACATAATGACCGTGTCTGTCTGTATGTCTGTCTCTGTGTCTCTGTCTCTGTCTCTATCTCTCTCTCTGTTTCTCTGCCTTCTTCTCTCTCTGTCTCTTTCTCTCTCTTTGTCTCTGTCTGTCTACGTCTGTCTCTGTTTCTCTCTCCTTCTCTTTCTGTGTGTCTCTGTCTCTGTTTCTGTCTTCAATCAACCAAGTAGCAGTTCCACATTCTTCCTGCTGCTCTCTGTTTTATCGTCTGTCTCTGTTTCTGTCTCTATCTCTGTCTCTGTCTGTCTGTCTCTCTTCATTTCTATAATTGTTTGTCTGTGTACACGTTTCTGTCTGTCTGTCTGTCTGTCTATCTCTGTCTTTATCTTTCTGTCTCTGCCTGTCTTTCTCTCTGTCTCTGTCTGTCTGTCTGTCTGTCTGTCTCTGTCTCTATCCCTGTCTGTCTGTCTCTCTTCATTTCTATAATTGCTTGTCTGTGTACACGTTTCTGTCTGTCTGTCTGTCTATCTCTGTCTTTATCTTTCTGTCTCTGTCTGTCTTTCTCTCTGTCTCTCTATCTCTGTCTCTGTCAGTCTCTCTTGTCTCTGTCTATCTGTCTCTCTTCCCCCCCCTCCTCTGTCTGTCTCTCTTTCTGTCTCGTACAACTGGTTTAAATATCGACCTAAGGCATATTCAGGAGTCCAACACTATCCATGACACACTGGAGTTGATGTGGAAAGTAGGACAGGCCACACACTGTGGGTTAACCAAAGGCTGGAATACCACAGAGCTCTAATGATGACGATAAAACAGAGAGCAGCAGGAAGAATGTGGAACTGCTGCTTGGTTGATCGAAGACTTGCTTCATTAGATGTGTTTTTGGTGAGGACGCTGGTGAACATAATGACGTGTCTGTCTGTCTTTCTGTCTGTCTGTCTTTGTCTGTCTGTTCCTGTCTGTCTCTGTCTGTGTCTATATGTGTCTGTCTTGACTCTGTTCTCTGTCTCCTCTGTCTCTTTCTCTCTCTGTCTCTGTCTGTCTCTGTCTCTGTTTCTCTCTCTCTCTCTCTCATTCTCTTTGTGTCTCTTTGTGTCTCTGTCTGTCTCTCTCTCTGCTCTGTCTGTGTCTCTGTGTGTGTCTCTGTTTGTCTCTGCCTCTGTCTTTTGTCTCTATCTGTGTCTGCTCTGTCTCTCTGTCTCTGTCTGTCTCTCTTCTCCTCATTCTCTCTCTCGCTCTCTCGTCTTTCTGTTTCTCTGTTTCTGTCTCTGTGTGTGTCTCTTTCTACCTCTGTTTCTCTCTCTCTCTCTGTCAGTGTATCTGTCTCTCTGTCTTCTCTCTCTGTCTCTTTGTCTCTCTCTCTCTCCATCCCTGTCTCTCTTTCTCGCTCTCGCACTTTCTGTCTCTTTGTCTCTCTTTCTCTGTCTGTCTCTCTGTTTCTCTTTGTCTCTGTCCTTGTTTGTCTGTCTGTCTATCTCTCTTTCCCTCTTCTCTGTCTGTCTTTCTGTCTGTCTGTCTCTCTTTCTTACACACACACACACACACATACACACACAGACACACATACACACACATATACACACACTCACATACACACACACAGACACACGTATACACACACATACACACACACATACACACACTCACACACACTCACACACACACATACACCCCCACACCCCCACACACCCCCACACACCCCCACACACATACATACGCATACACACATACACACACACACATCACATCACACACACATACACACACATACACACATACACACACATACACATTCACATACATACATACACACACATACACACATACATACACGCACATACACATACACACACATACACGCACAAGCACGCACATAGACACACACACTCACACGCACACAAACACACGCACGCACACCCGGACTTTGATCCACTATTTTCTCCCTGGGTCTACCTGATGTTCTTTTCCCTCCAGCTTTCCTGTTGTGACAAGGTGCTCTAAATCTCCTTTCCTCATAAAAAGGCCTATAAATGTTTCTTGTCTTTTCCTAATCTTCTTTGCCAATGATCTTCTTGTGTCTGCCTCCATTAAGACTGCATGTTCCATAGGATATAAATATATATTTGGGTGACATATTGTCTGCCAACCTCAGCGATCGTGTCAACCTTCGACGTGGACAAGGCAGAACCCTGACTCTGAGAGCTGATGTTACGAATGATCTTGACCACCTCGGCGTTTCCCCAGCAATTGTCATGAACATGAACAGCATCCAGTTTTCACAGTTGATTGTTTCGTTTTAATTTGCTGAACGTTATATATATATATATATATATATATATATATATATATATATATATATATATATATATATATATATAGAGAGAGAGAGAGAGAGAGAGACAGAGAGAGAGAGAGATATTAGCACATAGACCAACTTGCATATCTGCCATTGCTGATCTACTGTTATCAAAACGATGGAGAATAGGAAAATGCAAAAAATATATAAAACTTAACC
>CM060308.1:8704575-8722075 GCA_030674185.1 Monoplex corrugatus | reverse complement strand
CAAAGGATGGATTCATATGGAGGGCCATGATCACCAACGTCGTGCGGCAGGGCACATGATGGTGGTGATGATACGTTGTGTACCGAATTTCTAAGAATCTCCTACAGGGGCGGAGCTTAGTGCTTCGCTGTGCCTGGACTGCAGTGATTTTATCTATCCCCAAAAAAAAAACAAATAAACAAACAAACAAACAAACAAACAAACAAACAAACAACAACAACAACAACAAACAAACAAAACAAAACAAAAAACTAAACAACAAGAAAACCAACAAACAAACAACAACAAACAAACAACAACAAAAAACAACAACTGAAAAACAACAACAATAACAACAAAACAACTAAGGAGTGCTCATTTTATGTTGGAAGTCTCGACTGAGCGTGTGTATCTCATACATTAAAAAAAAAAATCTATTTATGTCTGTTTTGTGGCGTTTGTATCAGTTTTGATGTAGAAAAAGACGTGCTATTAACTTCTAAAATAATTGCTAATTAACCTGACGACAGATTTGCTCAATAAACGTTTTGTTCCCGTTAGTGACAGTGGTTCCCGTTAAGGACATAACAAACGGTCCTTGGGGATTGATGGTGTAAAAGAAACCTTGATATTACATTACATTTCTCCACATGGCGCCTTCCAGCTTAGTGCTGACAATCAGCTCTTTCTCCTCACGACACCCATGCTGGTGCATGCTGACAGATAGAAGTAATAGATTTTATATGTGTCTGGCTCTCTAGGTGTGAGTTGTCTGTTTGTCTTCACTCTTTCTCTTGTTGTTGTTGTTGTTCTTGTTGTTCTTCTCCCTCTCGATCTCCTTTATCTTGTTGTTGTTGTTATTGTTGTTGTTATTGTTGTTATTGTTATTGTTGTTGTTATTATTATTGTTGTTATTGTTGTTGTTATTGTTGTTGTTCTTGTTGTTGTTCTTCTTCTTTATCTTGTAGTTGTTGTTTTTCCTCCTCCTCTTCTTTAATGTCAGCCTGCCTGTCTGTCTCTGTTTTAATCATAATAATTTTCCTTGTGTCTGTGCACTGGGCTAAAATAAAATCTTGTTCTTGTTCTTCTCTTGTTTAACCTTGTCCTCTTGGTCAACATACTCATTTTATTGTATTTAACTCATTTTGATTTTAATGTGCATATCGCGTTGCATCTTTAATCAAATTTTTTCTATACCTACCAAAGTTGTTTTTCAATGAGTATTGCCCTTTTTGTCCATTGTTAAAAGTCCTGACCAAGGCATCTGACTCTTATGATGTGCTTTTTTAACCGTACATATTTAGAATTAGTCATTATCTTTGATATTGTTTCGACAAAGAGGGAGGGGGAGAGAGATGAGGGGAGGGAGAGGGTGAGAGAGGGTGTGAAAGAGAGAGTGAGAGAGAGTAAGAGCATGTGTGTACATTTGTTTATGCATTCTTGTGCCTGTATGTATTTTAATGCGAATGCCAAAACAATTTCCCATTGTGATGCTCTGGGCTAAATATAATTCTTGTATCTTCTATCTTCTTCTTGTAATCTGTCTTCTTGCTTTTCTCTTTATCTCTTTAAAAGAAAAATGTTTTTTTAACAACAGCAAGTTCTTGGGAAAGTTATGTGGCAGGATCTTTTACGTGATAGGATCTTTTGTACTTTTTTATGATTATAAACTCTATTATTCTCCTCAGCACTTTACCTTCCCTAACCATGAACAGGGGTAGTCGTTTATTCACAGCTGGGCAGATGGGCTGCCATGATCATGTACACAGAAGTTTGCAAATCAAGCGTGAACCCATGCAAACAGAATGGAAGATGTAAGCTGAGCACATGTGTAAATCTGGAACTCTCCAAGGTTTTGTTCTAAAGGCTGGAGGAAAAATGATAAACACTCTTCGTTACGCAGATGACACAATTCTTCTTGCAGAAAATGAAAAAGAAGACCTACAAAATCTTGTGAATATGATAGAAATAGAAAGTAGAAATAAAAGGCTAGACCAAAATCGTAAGAAGACTGAAGTCATGGTAATAAATAAAAAAAGCCCAACCGACCAACCAAACAAAAAACAAACAAACAAACAAACAAACAAACTAACAAACAAACAAACAAACAAAAAGTCATGGTAATAAGTAAAAAACAAACAACAAACAAACAAACAAAAAAACAAACAAACAAACAAAGCAAAACAAATAAAACAAACAAACAAACAAACAAAAAGTCATGGTAATAAGTAAAAAAACAAACAACAAACAAACAACAACAAAAAAAAAACAAACAAACAAAGCAAAACAAATAAAACAAACAAACAAACAAAAAGTCATGGTAATAAGTAAAAAACAAACAACAAACAAACAAACAAAAAAACAAACAAACAAACAAAGAAAAAAAAACAAACAAACAAACAAACAAACAAAAAGTCATGGTAATAAGTAAAAAACAAACAACAAACAAACAAGCAAAAAAACAAACAAACAAACAAAGCAAAACAAATAAAACAAACAACAAACAAACAAACAAACAAACAAACAAACAAAGCAAAACAAATAAAACAAACAAACAAACAAACAAACAAACAAACAAAGCAAAACAAATAAAACAAACAACAAACAAACAAACAAACAAACAAACAAACAAACAAACAAAGCAAAACAAATAAAACAAACAAACAAACAAACAAACAAAGCAAAACAAATAAAACAAACAAACAAACAAACAAACAAACAAACAAAGCAAAACAAAAATAAAACAAACAAAAAGAAAAAAAAAACACCCCAAGAAATTCCCTCATGCAAATAACAGCGAATTGTGTGCAAACTGATAAAGTTTAAATTTCTGCGAACAGTCGTCGCACCGGACGGCAGATGCACAACAGCAACAAATGCCCATCATTTAACATTAGGAAGAGAGTTCTTGAGATTTACATATTGTTGAACGGATGCGAAAGCTGGACAATCAACAAGTAAAGTCAGAACAAGATCGAGGCAGCTGAAATGTGGTTTCTAAGAAGAATGTTAAAAGTTTCATGGACAGCAAAGAAAACAAATGAGACAGTCTTGAAAGAAGCAAACGCCACACACACAAACACACACAAACACACACACACACACACACACACACACACACACACACACACACACACACACACACACACACACACACACACACAACCAGTCCACACCCACCCACCCACTCACCCACCCACAGACACACACACACAACCCATCCCCACCCCCACCCACCCCCACACACACCCCCCCCCACACCCCCCCCCCCACAAACCATTAATGAAAAAGATTAGGAAAAGACAAGGAACATTTATAGGACATTTTAAGATGGAAGAGAAATTTGAACACCTAGTAACAAACAGAAATGCTAGAAGGAAAAAAGAGCACCGGGTAGACCCAGAAAGAAAATATCAAAACATTTTTCCAGAGTGGATGAGGACAGGAAGGATGGGTGATGTACTTGCTGCGACAAAAGGTACATTCGTATGGAGCGCCATGATCGCTAACGCCATGTGGCATTGCACATGATGATGATGATGAGAATGACTGGAGCATTAAGATGGCAGCGATTAAGCCAATTTTTATGTTGCGGCTTGGCACAGTAATCAGAACATCAGATCTTTGAGTCCACGGCTCTGTGAAATGACCCAGCCAACCTGCGTTTGTTGTTATTGTTGTTTAAAGCCCAGCCGACTGCGTAGAGCCATATCAGGGCTATAACCACTTCAAAGCATACAAACTTCAACAGGAAAAAAAAAGAAAATTAAATACACATATCAATGCATTCACGCACATAATCTAAGGACATGCTCTTGGCGTTGACCACCTCCGTCCACTTTATCGCTCAGGGGATTTAAAAAACACACCTGAATACAAATTTAAGCATAACTAAGGACACCAAAACATATATAAAAACAGGTATAAATTACCTAAAATTGCTTCAGCATATATCACCTCCCTAGAGCCACAAACGCACTTAATACATGTACCCATTTATCAATCCTAAGAAAAAAATACGTAAGACTTTATCCAACTCCTACAGGTGAATGGACCATTATGGCAGAAAATGATAGGTAGAAATGACAGAAAGCAAAGGAGCAAGTAAGGCAGAAACAAAGGGAGTGATAGAAAAGAGGAAATTTCTAGCACAGAATTTCCAGAAGGTGGGGATACTATTTATACTGAAAGAGCCCCGCATCCCCACGGGAAACCTGCTTTGAACACCTGACCCAGCAGAAGCGTTCATTAGCTAGCTTTGTATAGTAGGTGTAGTAGTAGTAGTATTAGTAGTAGTAGGACGCGCTGCTCGAATGGAGTTGACACAGAGTCACCAAGGCCATCAACTCCCTTCCGCTGATTTGACACGCCGGGCTCATGATTACCTCCCTGACAAGCTGCGGCTTCCTTCAGCTGTCTTTTTCTGACAGCGGCTTTGACAGTGTGTGTTCGACGGATGTAGATGGGGTGGGGTAGGGTGGGGAAGTGGGATGGTGTGGAGAGAGAGAGGGAGAGAGAGAGAGACGAGAGAGAGAGAGAGAGAGAGAGAGAGAGAGAGAGACGAGAGAAAAAGGGGAGAGCAGAGAGAGAGAGCAGAGGACGAGAGACGAGAGAGAGAGGAGAGAGGAGACAAGAAGAGAGACGAGAGAGAGACCAGAGAGAGAGAAGACAAGAGAAGAGAGAGAGAGAGAGAGGAGAGAGAAAAGACAGAGAGGAAAGAGAGAGAGAGACCGAGAAGAGAGAGAGAAGAGAGGACAGAGAGAGAGAAGAGAGAGAGAGAGAGAGAGACCGAGAGAGAGAGAGAGACCAGAGAGAGAGAGAGAAGAGAGAGAGAACACACGAGAGAGAGAGAGAGAGAGACGAGAGAGAGAGAGCAAGAGAGAGAGAGAGAGAGACTGAGAGAGAGAGACGGGAGAGAGAAAGAGAGAGAGAGACAGAGAGAGAGAGAGAAAGAGACAGAGAGAGAGAACAGAAGAGAGAGAGAGAGAGACAGAGCGACAGACAGAGTGAGAGAGAGAGAGACAGAAGACAGACAGAGAGAGAGAAAGAGAGAGAGAGACAGAGAGAGAGAGAGAGACAGAGAGAGACAGAGAGACAGAAAGACACAGAGAGAGAGAAAGAGATGAAGGGGAGAAGAGAATAAGAGGAGAGAGAAGAAGGAGACAGACAAGACAGAAGAGAGAGGAACAGAGAGGAGAGAGAAGAAGCAGGACAGATCAGAATAAGAGAGAAGAAAGAGAGAGAAGAGAGAGAGAGAGAGAAAGAGGAGAGAGAGGAGAAAGACAGAGGGGAACGAGAGAGAGAGAGAGAGAGAGAGAGAGAGAGAGAGAGAGAGAGAGAGAGCGCCAATGTCATGGATAGACAGGACCAGTTTCCAATGACAGTACTTAGGGGGTTCACATGGAACTCCCACACTATACTAACAATGAAGGGCGGATGGCATAGTTCACAGCGTTAAGGTCAGGACTGCATGGGCTACATGTACATGTATATTGCTGAGTGCACATTCTCACCATTCACAGGAAGACAATCATTGACTGACTTTTTACTGCCACCTCCACCTTTCTCTCTCTCTCTCTTCCTTCCCCCTCCCTCTCACTCTCTCTCTCTCTCATCTGTGTAGTGTGTGTGTGTGTGTGTGTGTGTGTGTGTGTGTGTGTGTGTGTGTATGTTCTTGCTCTGTATATAGTATATTTATCATCTACTCATCATACATACATTTTTATATATATATGCATATATATATCTTTTTACTGTCTGTCTCTACGTTCTCTTCTCTTTTCCCCTCTCTCTTCTTCCTCCTCCTCTCCTCTCTCTCTCTCATCTTCTCTTCTCGTGTGTCTTCTTGTTTCTGTCTCTGTCTTCTCTTTCTCTCTTCTCTTTCTCTCTCTCCCCTTTCTTTACTTTTCTCCCTTCTTTCTGTCTCTTCTCTCTGTCTCTTCTCTTTCCTCCTCTCTCTTCTTCTCTCTCTCTTGTCTCTCTGTTTCTTTTCACTCCTCTCTCTCTCTCTCTCTCTCCCTCCTCTCTGCTCTCTCTCATGTCTCTCTGTTTCTGTCTCTCTTTCTCTCTCTCTTCTGCCTCTCTCTTCCTCTTTCTCTCTTGTCTCTTCTCTCGTCTCTCTCCCCTCTCTCTGTTTTGTTCTCTCTCGTTTTCTCTGTTTCACTTTCTCTTTTCATCTCTCTTATGTCTTCTGTCTGTCTGAACTGTCTGTTCTGTGTTCTCTTTGTCTCTCTGTCTCTCTTTTCTCACCCCTCATTCTTTCTGTCTCACTATCTGTTTCACACTGCTGTCTGTCTATCTGTCTCTCTCTGTCTCAATTTCTCTTGTCACTCTACCACTGTCTCTGTCTGTCTGTCTGTCTGTCTCTCTTTTCTCTCTCTGTCATTCTGTCTGTCTCACTCATCCTCTCTCTTCACTCTTTCCTCTGTCTCTGTCTGTCTCTGTCTCTATCTGTCTCTATCTCTGTGTCAGTTTCTCTTATCTTTGTCTTTCTTCTCTCTCTATCTCTCTGTCTCTCTCTGTCTCTCTCTGTCTCTTGTCTGTCTGTCTGTCTGTCTGTCTCCTCTCTCTCTCTCTCTCTCTCTGTGATCTTCTCTTTTTGCGATCATCAAGGGACGATGGAGATGTAGAAGAGATCAGAGGGATTGGATTCTGTGTACTATCGTGGACACGAGGTCAATGGGCTCCGCGTCCAGTCAAGTTGACATGTTGTAAGGTGCGTTTCGGCTCGGAAATAAAAATGGTACTGCCTTTGAGTAATAAGGTGTTTTAGTTTTGAAGTTCTCTGTGTGTTTCTGTCTGTCTGTCTCTCTTTCTTTCTCTCTCTTCTCTCTCTCTCTCTCTCTCTCTCTTCTCTTTTCTCTGTCTGTGTCTTCTCTCTTGTCCATCTGTCTGTCTGCCTCTTTCTCTCTCTGTCTCTGTTTCTGTCTCTTTTTCTGCCTCTTTCGGTCATTCTCTCTCTGTCTGTCTGTCTCTGCCTCTGTCTCTGCCTGTCTCTTTCTCTCTCTCTCTCCCTCTCTTGTGTCTCTCTTCTCTGTCTGTCCGTCTGTCTGTCTCTTTCTACGTCTCTCTCTCGTCTCTGTCTCTTTCTCTGTCTCTTTTGGTCATTCTCTCTCTCTCTCTCTCTCTCTCTTGTTTCTCTCTCTCTCTGTCTTTCTCTCTGCTTCTTTTTCTCTCTGTCTTCTCTCTCCTCTCATCTCTTTCCTCTCAGCTGTCTCTTACTCTCTCTGTGTCTGTCTGTCTGTCTATTTGTCTCTCTCTCTCTCTCGTTTCTTGTCTCATCTGTATCCTCTCATTTCTCTCTGTCTCTCTCTATCTGTCTCTGTCTGTCTGCCTGCCTGCCTGTCTGTCTCTCTCTCTCTCTTTCCTCTCTCTCTCTCTCTCTGGAGTTCGTGGGCAGAAAAGGGCTGGAACAGGAAGAAAAAGATGCAGCTTTCCACTTCAGCCATTATAATTGGTTTGCACTGGTTAGCAAGCTGGGTTTCTCGTCACTTACATCATTAACTTGCTTCATTCTAACTATCCATTTTGTTGTTGTAAGCGTTTCGTGCTTATGTGACCTCACAGACGTTGTTTTTTTTTTTAACCCTTTGATTGATCGCACCCTGTCTCCCGACTGCAAAAACTTAACCCTTTGACTCTCTCACTCTATCTACCAGCTTCCTGCAGGGAGTCAAAGGGTTAAATGTTTTTTTGCTAGCATTGGTTGACGATGGAGGGTGCTAGTGGATAGGGGCCAGTAGTCAGAGGTTTAACCTTTGATTTCCTGCACCCTGTCCACCAACTACAAAAACTTAACCTTTGACTCCCTCACCCTATCCACCAGCTTCCTGCAGGAAGCTGGTGGATAGGGTGAGGGAGTCAAAGGGTAAGTTTTTGCTTTGCTAACATTGGTTGCGATGAGGGTGCTGGTGGATAGGGTGCGGGAGTCAAAGGGTTAAATTCGACTTGATGAGTGAAAATATACGATTGGCTTCATTGCATTGGTCAAAGGACTGGAGAAAAGCAGACGATAAGAAACTGTTTGTACTGACTAGTCAGCGTGGCTCGGTGGTTAGTGAAACAGACTACTGACTGGAGAGATGTAGGTTCGAACCTTCCTCAGTCCAAAAATATACTGTAAGACTTTACTTTTGATTGTAAAACATTACTCTTAGTTGCTTGACTTTACTTTTAAGCCGCCACCGTTTCTCACCCAGTGTTCAGCGTGCAATGTCAGAACAAGACTGAGGCAGCTGAAATGTGGTTTCTAAGAAGACGTTGAGAGTTCTATGGACAGCAAAAGAAACAAACGAGACAGTCTTGAAAGAGGCAACACTAAAAGAACATTAATGAAGAAGATTAGGGAAAGACAAGCAATCATCTTATAGGAAATTTTCACGAGGTAAGAGAAATTTGAGCACCTGGTCACACAGAACAGCTAGAGGGAATCAGAGCACCAGGTAGACCCAAGGAGATAATATTGGACGGACTTGCAGAGTGGCTGAGTACAGAGAGGGTGGGAGATGTACTTGCAGCGACAAGGGATAGATTCGCATGGAGGGCCATGATCGACAACGACAACGACAACGAACAACAACAACAACAACAACAACAACAACAACAACGACAACAAACACAGCAACAACAACAACAACACACACAACAACAACAACAACAACAAAACCTTTGCTATAGTTACATTATGAGTTTTGGTGGTCGTGGTTTTTATCAGTTAGTTGTGGTGATGATGGTAATAATGATGATCAGGAGGATAGCACTGATGTTATTGATGGGGGTGCTGCTGCTGATATTATTGATATTAATACAACATTATTGATATTAATACAACAACAACACACAGGGACGCACAACTCCACCGCATCCCAACCCCTCATCCTCCACATCGGTCCCTCCCCAATACGAATACATGATGGTGAAGACTTTCAAGGACTAATTATTATAATTATATATTGTGCAGGTCGACTATCTGGACTTCTCATCCAGGATCTCTCTTCAATCACGCATACCTCATGACGTCATCTAGGTGACACGGACTAGTCATCTGAAGTAGTGACGTGTTAGATTTCGAGTGACGTCATCGTTTCATTACGTCATCATGGAGAGACAGGCGGTGATAGTTCTGTGTCTCTGTGTCGCCATCGTATGCGGTCAGGTATGTATTTCGGGAGTGTGTGTGTGTGTGTGTGTGTGTGTGTGTGTGTGTGTGTGTGTGTGTGTGTGTGTGTGTGTGTGTGTGTGCGCGCGTGTGTTTGTGTTGTGTGTGTTTGTGTGTGGTGTGTGTGTTGTTGCGTGGTGGTGTGTGTGTGTGTGGTTGTGTGCGTGCGTGTGGGCCTGTTCGCTCGTGAGTACCTGTGCGTGCGTGTGAGTGTTTATGTGTGTGCATATGCAGTATACGTACGTATGGTGTGTTTTTGTACGGTTGTGTATGTTCGCGCGTGCGTCTTGCGTATATGCGGCGCATATGTGTACATGTGTGCGTTCGCGCGTATGTGGGTTATTTTTGTGCGTGAGTGCGTGTCTTTATGCATGTATGTGCGCGTCCTGTGCACATGTGTGTGTGCGAGTGTGTTGTGTTGTGTTAGTGTGTGATGTGTATGTGTGATGGTGTGTGTGTGTGTGTAGGTATGTGTGTAATGTATGTGTGTGTATGTGTGTGTATGTTGTGTGTGTTGTGTGTGTGTGTGTGTGTGTGTGTGTGTGTGTGTGTGTGTGTGTTGTGTGTTGTGTGTGTGTGTGTGTGTGTGATGAGTGTTTCCACTGAAGAATGCAAACATAAAAATATTTCATTGTAAATATCTTGATTGCTCTCAAATTTCAACCCAGCAAATTATCCGTTTCTCCACATCACTACATAAACACGTTTTTGAAAACAAAAGTATCGGGGAGAGAGAGAGAGAGAGAGAGAGAGAGAGAGAGAGAGAGGAGAGAGAGAGAGAGAGAGAGAGAGAGACAGACAGACAGAGAGACAGAGAGACAGAGAGAGAGACAGAGACAGAGACAGAGAGAGACAGAGAGAGACAGAGAGACAGAGAGAGAGGAAGAGAGAGAGAGAGAGAGGGAGGGAGGGAGAGAGAGCGAGAGGGAGAAAGAGACAGAGAGAGAGAGAAAGAGTGAGAGACAGGGACAGACAGACAGACAAAGACAGAGAGAGAGAGACAGAAAGAGAGAGAGACAGAGAGAGAGAGACATACAGACAGACAGACAGAGTGAGAGACGGACAGATAGACAGACAAACAGAGATAGACAGACAGACAGACAGACAGACAGACAAAGACACAGAGAGGAGGGAGCGAGAGAGAGAGAGAGAGAGAGAGAGAGAGACAGAGACAGAGACAGAGACAGAGACAGAGGCAGAGAGACAGACAGAGAGACAGACAGACAAACACACAATTCCGATTTAATACCGCTTAATCACTCAAGGATAGTGGCATAAAATCTCACTGGGCCAGTCTTACACTTAATTACATTTTTCTACTCTACACACAAAATATAAGCAATAAGAACAGAACCATGACACATAAAATGATAAATAAGTTATAAAAACGAGTTAGTTTTTTTCCGATTGTGTACCCTTGTAGAAGACCTAAATGTCAAAACTGTTAAGATTTTGGTTCGTTTTTTATGTTGGAGTTTTGAAGTTTGTCTATTTGGGATTTGTGGCACTCTGGCACTCCGGCGATTCCAGTTTTTTTCAAGAGGGATTCATCGCACTTAAAGAGTTCCACATGCGCTGCACCCAAAATTTACCGGCAATTATCTGGCTGACTCCTTGAGCCGGCATTGAGAAAATCATGAAATGGGGCAGAAGAAGATGGAGGGAGGGAGGGGAAAGGTCTTGAAATGGGGAAGGAGAAGGTGGGGGAAAGGGAAAGGTTTTGAAATGGGGAAGGAGAAGGTGGGGGGGGGGGAAGGTCTTGAAATGGGGAAGGAGAAGGTGGGGGGAGGGGAAAGGTTTTAAAATGGGGAAGGAGAAGGAGGGGTAAGGAGAAAGGTTTTGAAATGGGAAGGAGAAGGTGGGGGAAGGGGAAAGGTTTTGAAATGGGGAAGGAGAAGATGGGGGAAGGGAAGGTTTAAAACGGGGAAGGAGAAGGTAGGGGAGGGGAAGGTTTAAAACGGGGAAGGAGAAGGTGGGGGGAGGGGAAGGTTGTAAAACGGGGAAGGAGAAGGTGGAGGGAGGGGAAAGGTCTTGAAATGGGGAAGGAGAAGGTGGGGAAGGGGAAAGGTTTTGAAATAGGAAGGAGAAGGTGGGGGGAGGGGAAAGGTTTTAAAATGGGGAAGGAGAAGGTGGGGGGAGGGGAAAGGTTTTAAAATGGGGAAGGAGAAGGTGGGGGAGGGGAAAGGTTTTAAATGGGGAAGGAGAAGGTGGGGGGAGGGGAAAGGTCTTGAAATGGGGAAGGAGAAGGTCAGGGGAAGGGGGGGGGGAGAGGGGATAGGTCTAGAAATGTGAAAGAAGAAAGTCGAAAGGGAAATGGGAAATGTCTTAAAATGCGAAAGGAGAAGATCGAGGGGGAAAGGGGAAAGGTCATGACACGGGAAAAGATAAGAATGAAGGGGGGACAGGGGGAAAGTACATGAAGTAGGGAGGGAGGAGGTTGAAGGAAAAAGGGGAAAGGTCTTGAAATGGGGAAGGAGGAGAACGTGGAGGGGGGAAAGGGAAAGGGGAAGGGAAAAGGGAAAAGGGGAAAGGGGAAAGGGGAAAGGGGAAAGGGGAAAGGTCTTGAAATGGGGAAGGAGAAGAATGTGGAGGGGGAAAGGGGAAAGGTCTTGAAATGGGGATGGAGAAGTGGAGAGGAAAAGGGGAAAGGTCTTGAAATGGGGATGGAGAAGTGGAGAGGAAAAGGGGAAAGGTCTTGAAATAGGGATGGGAGAAGTGGAGAGGAAAAGGGGAAAGGTCTTGAAATGGGGATGGAGAAGTGGAGAGGGAAAGGGAAAAGGTCTTGAAGTGGGGAAGAAGGAGAATGGAGGGGGAAAGGGAAAAGGGGAAAGGTTTTGAAATGGGGTAGGAGAAGGTCGAGGTGGAAAAGAGGAAATGAAATGGGAAAGAAGGTCGAGGGAAAGAAGGGAAAGGTCTTGAAATGGGGATGGAGAAGGTGGAGGGGGAAAGGTCTTGAAATGGGGATGGAGAAGTGGAGGGGGAAAGGGGAAAGGTCTTGAAATGGGGATGGAGAAGTGGAGGGGGAAAGGGGAAAGGTCTTGAAATGGGGATGGAGAAGTGGAGGGGGAAAGGGGAAAGGTCTTGAAATGGGGATGGAGAAGTGGAGGGGGAAAGGGGAAAGGTCTTGAAATGGGGATGGAGAAGTGGAGGGGGAAAGGGGAAAGGTCTTGAAATGGGGATGGAGAAGTGGAGGGGGAAAGGGGAAATGTCTTGAAATGGGGATGGAGAAGTGGAGGGGGAAAGGGGAAATGTCTTGAAATGGGGAAGGAGAAGGCGGAGGGGGAAAGGGGAAATGTCTTGAAATGGGAAAAGGAGAAGGCGGAGGGGGAAAGGGGAAATGTCTTGAAATGGGGAAAGGAGAAGGTGGTGGGGGAAAGGGGAAATGTCTTGAAATGGGGAAAGGAGAAGGCGAAGGGGGAAAGGGGAAATGTCTTGAAATGGGGAAAGGAGAAGGTGGAGGGGGAAAGGGGAAATGTCTTGAAATGGGGAAAGGAGAAGGTGGTGGGGAAAGGGGAAATATCTTGACATGGGGAAAGGAGAAGGTGGAAGGGGGAGGGGAAAGGTCTTGCAATGGGGAAGGAGAAGGTCGATGTGGGAAAGGGGAAATGAAATGGGAAAGAAGAAGGTCTAGGTGGGAAAGGGGAAATGAAATGGGAAAGAAGAAGGTCGAGGTGGGAAAGGGGAAATGAAATGGGAAAGAAGAAGGTCTAGGTGGGAAAGGGGAAATGAAATGGGAAAGAAGAAGGTCTAGGTGGGAAAGGGGAAATGAAATGGGAAAGAAGAAGGTCGAGGTGGGAAAGGGGAAATGAAATGGGAAAGAAGAAGGTCTAGGTGGGAAAGGGGAAATGAAATGGGAAAGAAGAAGGTCTAGGTGGGAAAGGGGAAATGAAATGGGAAAGAAGAAGGTCTAGGTGGGAAAGGGGAAATGAAATGGGAAAGAAGAAGGTCGAGGGAAAGAAGGAAAAAGGTCATGAAATGGGAAAGGAGAAGGCGGAAGGGGAAAGGGGAAAGGGGAAATGTCTTGAAATGGGGAAGAAGAAGATCGAGAGGGGAGGAGAAGGAGAAGGGACTTATGAAAAACGCTAAGCTGACACCAGCAAAACGACGGAAACGTTAAAACTGGCAGCAAACAGGCCAGTTTTTAACGCCGCATGCTGGAAATGAGGTCACAGACTGAATGCTGCATAGGCTGCAGTTTTTTTCTTTTCAAGAGTAGGACCTCTGCATGTTAGGCTTAGCTGTAGCAACAGGTAATCATTAAAAGGATAAAAAAAAAAGTAAAAAATAAATTAAATAGATAAATCGATGAATAAAGAAATAAGTAGATAAATAAAGAAATAAATCGATACAAATAATAAACAAACGAATAAATAAATAAATAAATAAATAATAAATGAATAATGAATAAATAAATAAATAAAAAAAATAAAGTGAATAAATGAATGAACGAATGAATGAATACATAAATCGTAAATGAATAAGTAGATAACTGAATGAATGAATAAATGAATTAATGAATAAGTAGATAAGTAAAAAACAAACAAACAAACAAACAAGCAAACAAACAAAAAACAATCAAACAAACAAACAAATGCATACCACGACACTTTTCTGTCTTAAGTGGAATACGAAACTGTTACTCACAAATGCAAATTGCTGCCATGGAGAACTAAAACAGATAAATGCAACGAAAGCGAAACAAAATAAAACAAAACACAGAAGAAAAAAGAAAACACGCCTGCGAATGAATAAATAAGGAAACGATCAAAGTAAATGTTTTTCCTAACATGAGGTATGAGCGGAAGACTTGGAGACAACTGAAACTTTTCTGTGTGTCTTCTTCAAGGCTGTTGGCTTCGTTTGTGGAGTTTGAAGCCAGACAGTTAATTTAGTCGAGTGAATGATCTTTTTCTTTGCGTTTGTTTTTCTGTTTTTTGTTGTTGTCTGTTTGTTCTCCCCATTTTAAAGGGAGACTACCCTGCTTTCTCTCTCTCTCTTAGATCTGAGGGCAAGTACCTGCATCTACTGTTCTTGAAAAAACTGACCCTGTTATTCATTTTCTTTTTATGACAAAAAATCAAACAAACAAATAAAACAAAACAAACAAACAAATAAACGAATGAACGAACGAACGAACGAACGAACGAACAACCAAACAACCAACCAACCAACCAACCAACCAACCAATCAAGCAAAGCAAAAACCAAACAATCGCACGAACAAACAAACAAACAAACAAAGCAAAAAAACCAAAGAAATAAAAAAAAAAACAGTGACAAAAGAAAGCAAACAAACAAACATACAAACAAACATACAAACAAACAAACATATAAACAAACAAAGAAAAGAAAACAAAATCAATCACAAAAATCAATCAAACAAACAAACAAAATCAGAAACAAAACAAAAGCAAAAACAACGACAAAAGCAAACAACCAACCAAACCAACCAACCAACCAACCAACCGACCAACCAACCAACCGACCAACCAACCAACCAACCAACCAACCAACCAACCAACCAACCAACCAGCCAACCAACCAACAATCAAACAAACAAACGAACGAACGATCGATCGAACGAAGGAACGAACGAACGAATGAACGTACGAAGGAAGGAAGGAAAGAACGAACGAGCAAACAAACAAACAAACAAACAAACAAACAAACAAACAAACAAAACAAACAAACAACCAAACAACCAACCAACCAACCAACCAACAAACAAACAAACAAACAAACAAACAAACACATCCCTGTAACTGTGAGTATGTTGTTAAAGCCTCGAGAGAAGGAATGCAGCAGAGTTGTCTCTCTTGTAAAGGTGCCAACAGACAAAAACAAGGAGACTGTTAAAGCAGACATTTTACTCAACAGAATAAACTGTCTGGTATGAACGACAAAACGAAAAAGAAACTTTCGAGAAATACAACGCAAAGAAAGAAAGAAACAAAAGAATTAAAAAAATGAAAGCGAAGACAGACAACAGGTGGCAAGGAGGCTGCTAGTTTAAGTTATGGCTCTACGTCACAGGTGCCATGTGTGTGGTGATCAGGGTACAAAACCTAACCCTGCACATAACCCATGAGCTGGCCACGATCTGAGGCCCTACCTAGCATATGTTTGACTAGTCTATATTTTATACTGGCATTGCGTCAGCCTGTATATGGTCGAATGTCGTGGTCGATAAAGTCCAACCTAGCACTTTATTTGTGTACCCTCATGTGGGAGCTCAGGCCAAAGTCTGATACGCACAGGCGGCCGCATACTGGACACTCAGTGGAACGCTCTGCAGAGTTGGTTCTGGCCTTTATTGCTGCACGCTTTTCCACTTGGTTGCTTCGTCTTTCATTTTCATAAGCTTCTGTTCCCTTGCGAATAGCTTGCCTCCATTCAGACATGTTTGTTGCCATGATTTCCCATTGTTCTTCATCAATGTCCCATTTCTGGAGTGAATGTTTTCAGGGTGTCTTTGTAGCGAAGCTTTGCCCGTCCTCTTTGTCGATGGCCCTTTGTCAGTTCACCGTATCAGCCTATCACTTGGATAATCTTGGTTACATGTAAATGACAACGTTAGCGCATATGGAATTCGTTCCGAGTGCGGAGACGTCGTCTTGAGAAACTGAAACTAAAATCTCTACTGTCTGTGAAGCTTCTCCGTCCCAGGCCTGAACACCCCCACTTCCCCCCCTACATATGTGAATGCAAAGATACCTACACGACATTAACAGAAAATCGTAAATGCAATTACAATTCAAAACCTTTTTAAATAAACTTTTTAAAAATCATTTCTTTTTTGTTTTACAACAAAAGGACATCAAACGTACAATATAGTAACGAAAAATGATTAAAAAGTATATACATATGGAAAGATGTTGTTGACATATGAACTCTATATAGCATACAGTATATAACATAATGATATGTTATGTATTGGAGGTTTACAAATGAACATCAAGATCTAAGCAAATGTCAACATCTATTATGAATTTTCTTTCAAAAGAGAGAGAAATACACGGGTAGGGTACTGAGAAATCAGACTTCAAGTTAATTCTTCCCCCTCACCCCCCACCCCACACATACTGACACACACACGCACACACACGCACAGACAGAGAAACAGACAGAGAGACAGACACACACAGACACATACACACAGACACACACACAGACACACACACACAGACACACACATACATACAGACACAGACACACACAGACACACACAGACACAGACACACACACGGACACACACATACACACACACACACACACACACACACACACACACACACACACACACCACACACACACACACGTAAGCTTCTTTTACTGTGATATTGGAATTAGCATACTAGAGTTAGCATCATGGATTCAATTTCATGAACATTTAAATGAACGGTTTGTGTCTCAAAAAAGACTCAAACTTTCAGTTCAAAATATCAGTTAAAAATTGCAGTATTCCTCGTTATATCATTTGAGATTAATTGTTACCACATATTTTCGTATTCAACTGAACCTTTGAAAACAAAATATTGTAAATACATTTTATGTACTTGCGTGTGAACAATTCACATTGTATCACTGTTTGTTCTACTGCAGAAAAGCTTCGTTCCTTTTTACCAAAGATGTTTACACAAGGACACTATCTTGAAACGCATTTTAAAGACGTAGTATCAGATCAAGTTTTGTTAGTTAAAATGTCAGAATCGTTGGTTCACAGTCCTGTTAATGCATTACTTTAAGGTTATTATTATAATTTTTTGTTTTGTTTTGTTTGTTTTTGTGACAATTTTTCTTTTACACACATTATTGATGTTAGCGTTGTTCTAGTTTCATTTCACTGTTCATCCATATCTTTTTTCGTAAGACCTTGCCGCTTCCTTTTAAAAATGTTCTGTCTCTTACTCTGTTCCCCTTTGTCCTCCCTCCCCGCCCCCCCTAATTTCATCCTCCATTCCATTGTTCCCGTCTAATATCACTCATATGAAGAGACGTTAAATCAAGGAACGAACGGACATACGTACAGACAGACACAGACACAGACACAGACACACAGATACACACACAGACACATACAGACACAGACATACACACAGACATACACACACACACACACACACGCACGCATGCACGCGCACGCGCGCGCGCAAGCACGCACACACACAACACACACACACACACACAAACACAAAGGGGTCGGTAGTAGGTTGCAGGGGTAGCTTCTAGTTTCAGTCTTAAGTAAGTAGTAAGTAGGGTAGCTGTTTCGTTTTAAAAGCTAATAACTTCCATTGACGATTTTGCATTGTATTCTTCTTTGTAATGTTTTCTGCTCACATTTTTTATGGAGACTGTATTTGGTAGG
>CM060308.1:8689575-8694575 GCA_030674185.1 Monoplex corrugatus | reverse complement strand
AGCAACAACAACAACAACAACAACAACAACAACAACAACAACAACAACACACTCATTTAAGCCTACCACTTTCACAATTATGTAAAATGGGGGTAGTATGATATATGTGTGTAGATAGTTCTTTTCAACGGTAATTTTCTTTCATGCCTTTTGAATGTTATGTTTGTGTGTGTGTGTGTGTGTTTTTAGCAATATCATCTGAACCTCTTTACGATATATCATTCTAAAAATATATTATGGTCTAGTTGAGTCACGCTTCTAATTTTTTGTTATGTAGTTGTTGATTATGTTTCGTTATACTGTGTATACTTTGTTGTGAAACAGCTAGATAATTCAACTGTTCATTGTTGTTGTGTTTGTAGCAGTATTGTGTAGTTCTATAATTATGCAGATTGCAGTCCCGTTGATCCACGTTAGTCTTGTTGCATTGCTACAGACTCATACTTATTACAAAATGATTCTGACATTGATTTCTTTTTGCAGCAATATTTTATGTACTTGTTTGTTTTGAAATGACAAAACTTTTTTAGTTAAGACTTTGTCTTGCATATCCATTATATAAACTTTTTGGTTATATACATCTGCTGTTGTTGTTTGTTTGATTTTGACCCTTTGACTCCCTCACCCTGTCCAGCAGCTTCCTGCAGGAGGTTTGTGGATAGGGTGAAGGAGTGAAAGGTTAAGTTTTTGCTTTGCTAGCATGGTTGACAATAAAATATGCTGGTGGACAGAGTGTGGGAGTCAAAGGGTTAAAATGTTTTACTTCAGTAGTTAAATTTGTATTGTTTTGAAGCAATATTTTATGTACCTATTTTCTTTTAAATGACAAAAGTTTTTTTGTTTTTTTTGGGGGGGGGGGGGGGAGCTAAAGACTTTATCTTACATATCTGTTATAATATATATATATATATATATATACATATATATATATATATATATATATATATATATATTATAAACTTTTTGTTAATATTCTTCTGTTGTTGTTGTCTGTTTGATTTTAAAATGTATTACTTCTATTGTTAAATTTGTATTGTGTCCGAAGCAATATTTTATGTACCCGTTTTCTTTTAAATTACAAAACTTTATTTGAGATAAGACTTTATCTTGCATATCCATTATATAAACGTTTTGTTTATATACCTTTGATGTTGTTGTTTGTTTGATTTGAAAATGTCTTACTTCAATAGTTAAATTTTGTGTCGTGTCTGAAGCCATATAGAGTATGCTTAGTTAGTTCGTTAGTCGTTGGATTGTAGATTTGTATGTAATTTACCACGATAATTGTACCACCACGTTGAGTTATGTTTTATAGCATTTTATTGTTAATGTGGTTTTTGTTGCTTTTTGTTTCTTTTATTCCTTTTGGACATGGAACACGCAGGAGGTAAATGTCTGCGAGATTTTGTTTTTCCCCTCATCCATCTTCTCTCCAGCTAACTTTCTTTGAATGATTTCTCATTCTGTTCACAGTGTGGGGTTGATAAATCTGCCTTCTCTCTGTTATCATAAAAAAGGAAGTCAAGGAAATAGCATTTAACTCCATTTGTCATAAAGCATGTCCAAGAAATATCGCTTAGGCTAACAAGAACATGAAATTGTTTTGAATTAGTTCTGTTTTGGAGTTAAGTATTTAAAAACGTCTTTAAAGCGAAAACCATACAAAAAGCAAAAACTTGAAACAAATAAAAACAGAAATCGAGCAGAAAAGGATAACAGTTTAAATTACATCTCTTTCTGCTAAATAAGAATCAACATTACAGAAATTAACAGCCACGTATGCAGAGCCAGACATAAGAAGTATTAAACTGAAAAAAAAAGAAAGAAAAAAGAAATCCTGCAAACCAGAAATGGATGAATGAATAAATGAGGAAACTGATGACAGAACAGTGTATCAAAATATGCAAATGAGTATACTGTTCTTTTGCATAACTGTTTAGTATTCATTTTTGTTTTTTTTTTTTTTTCTCAACATTTTGTCGTATTTCTCCAAAGTGTAAACCAGTTATTGTGTTTGACATGAAGACGGCAGATTCACGCTTCAGACTGCTCAAACTTTTGTACTGATGTTTCTGTAACCTGGAATGAAGGGGGTCATTCATTGAAAATATCTCCATTCTTCATCGTTAAGTATCCCCTTTTGGAGACAGCTGCTGACACATGTGTGGGGTGATGTGGTTCATGAAGCTAATCAACACTGTCAAAGAGTTAAGGATGCGATTAAGGGAGAGAGGAGAGAGAGAGGGAGAGAGAGAGAGGGAGAGAGAGAGAGAGATAGAGACAGAAACAGAGAGAGACAGAAACAGAGAGACAGAGACAGATAAAGAGACAGAAACAGAGAGAGAGAGAGAAAGAAAGACTGAAAGAGAGAGAGAGAGAGAGAGAGAGAGAAGAAAGATTGAAAAGAGAGAGAGAGAGACAGAGACAGAGAGAGAGACAGAGAGAGACAGAGAGAGAGACGAGAGAGAGAGACAGAGAGAGACAGAGAGAGAGAGACAGAGAGAGGGACAGAGAAGAGAGAGAGACAGAGACAGAGAGAGAAGAGAGAGGGACAGAGAGAGAGACAGAGACAGAGGACAGAGAGAGACAGAGAGAGACAGACAGAGAGACAGAGAGAGACAAGAGAGAGGGACAGAGCGAACCATAACAGAAAAGTGCAGAAATAACAAACTCTGAAAGCATGAACGTTTGCGAGTAGCAGTGATGAAATCTGTTTCTTGTTCTGCAATTACTTCATTTGACAAACAGTAAGAAGTGTGTATATCACATCAGTGCTTAGCTGTTCGTTGCAGTGTTTTGTGCTTAGCTGCTTAAATTCCTCATTCACAACTGAACACAAACAGTCATGTTCCAGACTGCTGTTTGCCTTTGACATTGTTGAGGCTTTACACGTAGATGCATAGGCTAGAAACATGGATATGTCGTCAGGGTTTTGTTTTCAATCTCTCCTCTTTCAAAAAAAGAAGGATAAATAAACAAATAAATAGATAAATGAACGAATAGATAACTAAATAAATATATAAATAAATGTATGAATGAATGAATGAATGCATAGTTGAATAAATAAATGAATAATAAATAATAAATAGATAGATAAATAAACAAATAAATAAACAAATAAATAACATAGAGAAAGGGGGAGCGAATTGTTCTATATCGTTTAGGGAGGTATATATATGTGTGTGTGTGTGCGTGTGTGTGCGTGCGTGCGTGCGTGCTGTGTGGTGTGTGTGTGTGTGTGTGTGTGTGTGTGTGTGTGTGTGTTTGCGATTGTGTCAATGACAAAAATGTGTCAGCAAGATTTCTCAGCTATTTCTGGATTAATCTGTAAGAAATGTGGGTTTAAAAAAAGTGCAGACTGTGATGGATTATGAAGGTATAAGTTTGGGCGCCATGATGCCATGGTCAAAGTCACACTAATCAGAAAAATGCCTGAACTCAACGTTTTGATTTTTTGGAAAAGACGTGAGAATACCAACACTTTCTCAGGATCTTATGACAATATTTAGATTATTTACATTTTTTTTTGTTCTGACAGCTTATCTTGTCCTCCCTTCACATTGTCATTTTAACTGAAACTTTCTCAAGGTTAGCGTGACTTGGAGAAGTACGAAAGATAATTTTTTGTTATTAAAAAAAGGATTATTAGAATGGCTTGGTCATCGTGGTAGTTTTTTCTTTATTGTAACTTGGATATGCTTCATTTCTCAAAAGGTTATGGTCACAATATTTATGGTCATATGTTTATGTGCAGTTTGTCTTAAGTTTAGGTTAGGGTCACAATTTTCAATGATCATAATAATATGATATGTGGAATCTGTCTTAAGTTTAGGTTAGGGTTACAATTTTCAATGATCATAATAATATTATATGTGGAATCTGTCTTAAGTTTAGGTTAGGGTCACAATTTTCAATGATCATAATAATATTATATGTGGAATCTGTCTTAAGTTTAGGTTAGGGTCACAATTTTCAATGATCATAATAATATTATATGTGGAATCTGTCTTAAGTTTAGGTTAGGGTCACAATTTTCAATGATCATAATAATATTATATGTGGAATCTGTCTTAAGTTTAGGTTAGGGTCACAATTTTCAATGATCATAATATATTATGTGGAATCTGTCTTAAGTTTAGGTTAGGGTCACAATTTTCAATGATCTATAATATTATATGTGGAATCTGTCTTAAGTTTAGGTTAGGGTCACAATTTTCAATGATCATAATATATTATGTGGAATCTGTCTTTAATTATGTTATGGACACACTTTTCAATGATCATATGTTATGTGGAATCTGTCTTAAGTTTAGGTTAGGGTCACAATTTTCAACGATCATATCTTATGTGGAATCTGTCTTAAGTGTAGGTTAGGGTCACAATTTTCAATCGATCATACTTTATGTGGAATCTGTCTTAAGTTTAGGTTAGGGTCACAATTTTCAACGTCATATACTTATGTGAATCTGTCTTAAGTTAGGTTGGGTCACAATTTCATGCACAATTATGTGGATCTGTTTAGTGTAGGTTAGGTCACAGTTTTCAATATCATATATTTATGTGGAATCTGTCTTAAGTTTAGGTTAGGGTCACAATTTCAATGATCATATATTTATGTGAATCTGTCTTAAGTTCAGGTTAGGGTAAACATTTACAATGATCGTATGTTTGTATGAAGTATGTCCTAAGTTTCATATCTGTGGATACAGTATAATTATTATGTAATCTGACGTGTTCACTGGTTATAATCCTTCACAATCTAATACTCATCAACATGTTTTATCTCAGACACTTATTAACAAGGTGATATTGATATGGGTGTTATGTCTAATTTCAAGACTAACAGGGTCTCCACTGGAATTGTTGATGTCGTTGTTATTATGTTGTAATTCTGATTGCTGTTGTTTTTTGACACTGGGGTGTTTCAAATGATTAGTAATGGTCAACAACAACTGCAAAATTGTACGATATTCAGTGAAAATAGGTAACAATTCAAACAG
>CM060308.1:8667075-8687075 GCA_030674185.1 Monoplex corrugatus | reverse complement strand
CACACAAGCATTAATCACAACCAAAATGCATGTGAATACATACACATCAATTGCCATCATCCACCATCACATCCATCCATCCATCCATCCATCCATCCATCCATCTCCATCCATTCCATCCATCCATCCATCCATCATCCATCCATCATCATCCATCTTTCCATCCATCCATCTTTCCATCCATCCATCCATCATCCATCCATCCATCCATTCTCATCCATCCATGCATCCGCATATACATACACACACATCATTCTCTCTCTTCCTCCCTCCCTCTCTCCTTCCCTCCATTCCTCCATCAGTACGTACGTACATATACACATACATACATACATACATACATAATACACATACATACATTACATACTTACAATACATACGCACATACATATGTACATACATACATAATACATACATATACATACATCATACATACATAACACAGTCATCCATCCATCCATCCATCCGTCCATCCATCCATCCATACCATCCCTACTGACATATTTACATAGTTCTTTGTTCTCCTTCCTTCCTCTTCCTTCCTTTCTTTTATTCTTTTCTTTCGTGGGCTTTCTTCGTTATGTCTGTCTGTCTTCCTTTTGTATGTAGGAAGGTAGGTGCTCCATATACTGAAAGTGCTACCAATGAAAATATTCTCAGTGCATAGAATAATTCAGATCAATTTCTGGTGGCACACATGTCTGCATTTCTGTCTGTATGCCATGTCCAAACTCTGCCAGCTTAAATGTTCATCTGGATCACACGGCTTTTGTGTGATATCATACATGTATATACATTTGTAGACGTATAAGCGGAGAAGACTGGCAGAATGGTTCAGACGTTCGCCTGCCAGTATCTTAACTCGATGTTCCAGGGTTAGTTGCCCTTTGAGGCCTCGACTTTTCCTCTCAGTTTGACCGGAAAATCGAATTCAACGTGTAGTCATTCGAAAGGGGACGAAAAACGAGTCGGACCCGTGTGCCTTCTGGCCTGCACACGCTAAAGATCCCACGGTAGTTGAAAATCGTAAAGAGCATAGCTTTCGCCTGGGTGCCCGGTATAAAACATTGGAGAGATAGATTATTTCCCAGGTCCCTTCCTTTGAAAGCCAATTAGCCTATCAGCCTTTCTAAGAATTTTGCAAAAATATAGATATTAATATGATTATGAATAAATTTTAGACATATTTCTGTCAAATTTGGAGTTATGAAAAATATGTCCAACACAAGAGGAAATGAACATTTTCCTACACAAGGGAAGCAATTCTTTATTAATTATTATTTTTAAAGGGATGGTTTGACAAGACGTACAAGGAATTGATCAATCTTAAGTATTTCTTCCATTTTTTGTTGTAAAGAGATCTATTTGTTTGTTTGTCTTTCAATCTATCTACGAGGTATATGTCACGTTATCTAGTGTCTATCTCTAGATCTTTCTATCTAGCTAGCTGTCCGTCTGTCTGTCTGTCTGTCTGTCTATTCTCTATCTATCTATCTATCTATCTATCTATCTATCTATCTATCTACCCATCTATCAATCTATCTACCTACCTACCTACCTATCTACTATCTACTATCTATCTATCTATCTATCTATCTATCCATCTATCTACTATCTATCTATCTACCTTTCTATCTACCTATCCATCCATCCATCCATCTATCTATCTGTCTATCTACCTATCTATCTACCTATCCATCTATCTATCTATCTATCTACCTATCTATTCTACCTATCTTATCTACTATCTTATCTATCTATCTATATTGATGATTCTTTCTTCATCTCCCTCGCTCTCTATCTACATTTCTATTATAACGTATGTTTGTCTTATGTACGTCTGTCTGTTCGTCTGTAGGTATGCATACACGCATGTATATGTGCTTATATGTTTGATATATGCGTGTACGCGCGTGTGTACGTGAATGGCTATGTATGTGTGAGCACGTGTGTGTTTGCGTATGTTTATGTGCGGGCACATGCATGCATGCGTACGTGTGTGAGAGTACTGCGTTTCTGCGTGTTTGTGTGTGTGTGTGTGTGTGTGGTGAGTGTATGTGCGTGTGTGTGTGTGTGTGTGCGTGCGTGTGTGTGTGTGTGTGAGAGAGCGATGGAGAAGAGAGAGAGAGGAGAGTGAGTTGCGAGTACATGAGTGTGTGCGTGTGCGTGCGGTGCGTGTGTGCATGTTTTTGAGTGGTGTGTGTGTGTGTGGGTGTGTGTGTGTGTGTGTGTGTGTGTGTGTGTTCTTGTTTGTGGGATATGTGTTGTGTACAGTGTGTTTGTGCTTGCGCGCGCGCGTGTGTGGTTTGTGTTGTTTGTTTGTTTGTGTGTGTGTATGTGTATGTATGTGTGTGTGTGTGTGTGTGTGTGTGTGTGTGTGTGTGTGTGTGTGTGTGTGTGTGTGTGTGTGGTGTGTGTGTACATATGTACGATACATGTGTTCGTGTAACATAGCATTGGATGTACTGTCTCAGACCAGGTGTCAGCCGTGGTTGTCAAGGTGATGACATCAGATACGAATCGTGTAACACACAGGTAAGCACCACACCACACCACACCACACCACACCACACCACACCACACCACACCACGCCACGCCACGCCACGCCACACCACACCACACACACCACACCGCATCGCACCGACCCGCACCGCACCGCACCGCACCACACCACACCACACCACACCACACCACATCACATCACACCACACCATAGCATACCACACCACACTTCACCCCACCACATCACACCACACCACACCGCACCGCACAGCACACACAACCCAATACAACCAGCACAACACAACACACACAACACACACAACACAACACAACACAACACAACACAACACACACCCAGCACAACCTAGCACAACCAGCACAACCCAACACAACCCAACCCAACCAACACAACCAGCACAACCCAGCACAACCCAGCACAACACAGCACAACACAACACAACACAACACAGCACAGCACAACACAACACAACCCAGCACAGCACAACATAACACAACACAACACAACCCAGCACACCCAACACAACCCAGCACAACACAATACAGCACAACACAACACAGCACAGCACAGCACAACACAACACAACACAGCACAGCACAACACAACACAGCACAGCACAGCACCACACAACAAAACACAACACAACCCAGCACAGCACAGCACAGCACAACCCAACCCAACCCAACCCAACCCAACTCGACACGACACGACACGACACGACACAACCCAGCCCAGCCCAGCCCAGCCCAGCACAACACAACACAACCACAACACAACACAACACAACACAACACAACACAACACAACACAACACAACGCAACGCAACGCAACGCAACGCAACGCAACGCAACACAGCGCAACGCAACGCAACGCAACACAGCGCAACGCAACGCAACGCAACGCAACACAATGCAACCAGTCTAATCCAACCCTAGCCCATTCAACCAACCCAGTCCAACCCAACCAAACCCAACACAGCCCATCCGAACCCAACCCAACACAGCAACACAACACATCACCATGAACTTAGTCCAACCCAACCCAACCCAACTCAGTCCAACCAACCCTACCCAACCAATCAACCAACCATCACAATACAACATTACACAACCCAGCCTAACCCAACATGACACCAAACAACCCAGCCCAGTCCAACCCAACCCAACCCAACCCAACCCAACCCAAAGTTACCCGACTCAAGGCAATGACGTAATGGTCACCTGTGGTCATTTCAGCCGTGTCCAGAGGGCTGGACAGCTTCAGGGCCGTGCAGTGTGGACGTTTCAACCGTCAGCGCGTTAGCTGGATACCTTACGAAGGTCAGACACCTGCCCGTCTGTCTGTCTGTCTGTCTGTCTGTCTATCTGTTTGTGTGTCTATCTGCTGTCTGTCTGTCTGTTAGTCTGTCTGCCTTTCTTCTATGTGTGTGTGTGTGTGTGTGTGTTGTGCGTGCGTGTGTGTGTGTGTGTGTGTGCGTGTGTGTGTGTGTGTGTGTGTGTGTGTGTGTGTGAGTGTGATAAAGAGAGAGAGAGAGACAGAGAGCGAGACAGAGACAGAGAGACTGAGACAGAGAGACAGAGACAGAGAAGGAGTGAATGATTTGTGTGTATGTGTATGCTTGCGTGCATGTGCGTGCGTGCGTGCGTGTGTACGTGTGTGTGTGTGTGTGTGTGTGTGTGTGTGTGTGTGTGTGTGTGTGTGTGTGTGTGTGTGTTTGTGAAAGAGAGAGAGAGAGGGGAGAAAGAGAGTGTGTGATTAAGAGAGAGAGAGAATGAGAGGGTGTCATGTGCGCAGGAGTGGTTCGTGCACATGTTTTTTGTCGTGTGCATGGAATGATGTACGCACGAGTTTTTTGTGTAGCATGCGAAAGGGGATTTTGTGTGCCTGTGAATGTAGTTTTAGAAAACAGCTCACTTGGGAACTTGGTGTGGACTGGGTTACTTAGCCAGTCTAAAAAACAAACAAAAAAACAAAAAAAACAAAAACCGCCTAGAGAAAGGAGAAGAATTCATTCGTTCGTTCGATCGTTTGTTCTTTCCTTCCTTCCTTCCTTCCTTCCTTTCTTCCTTTCTTCTTTCCTTCCTTCATGCAAAACAGATGTTGATGATTTTTTCCATTCATACACCTGCTCATATGTTTTTAGCTAAATCAGTGATCGACAGATTACTTGATCGATTGATTCCATCAGTGATTGGCGGATTGATTGATGGACTATGTGATCAATCTATCGATTAATTGATTTAAAAAAACCGATTCCGTGACAGGCTGGTTCCTTGATTGATTGATTGATTGATAGATTAGTTGATTGATCGATCGATCAATGGATTGATTGATTCATTGGATGAGATGATTGGATGATTGACTGACTGATTAATTGGCTGATAGATGGATGGATGGATGGATAGATGGATGGATGGAGGATGGATGGATGGATGGGTGGATGGATGGATAGATAGATGGATGGATAGATGGGTGGATGGATGGATCGATGGATGGATGGATGGATGGCTGCATAGATCAATGGATGGATCGATGGAGGGATGGACGGATTGCTTGCTTGCTTGCTTGCTTGATTGGTTGATCGATCCATCAATCGATCGATTGATTGATTCAGTAATTGGCCAATTGATTGACCGAATACCTAATCGATCGATCAATTAACTGATCAAGCGACTAACTAAACAACCAACAACGTGACTGACTGATCAATCAACCGCTGACTACACCGAGTGACAGAGGGACTAACTAATCGATCGATCGATTGGTTGATTTATGTTCCAGACGAGGGCAGAAACGACAGTTCCCGGTGCCAGTTGGTGTGCCAGGAAACATGGACAGGGAGGGTGGACACGCTCCAGGAACGGGTGGTGGATGGCACCGAGTGTGACTCTCCCCTCTTCTTCGGCGTCTGTTTGGGTGGAGTCTGTCGGGTAAGCTTGTATGTGTATGGGGTGGTGGGTGGGTGGTAAGGTGTGTGTGGGGGGTTGTAAGGTGTGTGTGTGGGTGGGGGGAGGAGTGTGTGTGGGGTAGGGAGAGGCGGGATGTGTTTGTGTGTGTGTGTGGGTGGGGGGTTGGGTGTGTGTGTGTGGGTGGATAGGAGGTGGGGGAGGAGTGTGTGTGTGTGTGTGTGTGTGTGGGTGTGTGTGGGTGTGTGGGTGGGTGGGATGGGATGGGTATGTGTGTGGTGTGGGCGGGGATGGGGTGGGTGGATGTTAAGGGTGAGGGATGTGTTGGCTCATTGCAAAATAAATGAATAAACAAATAAAGAAGTAAAAACGGTAAAACAAAATGTGAGTGCTGGATCTTGAGGGTAAAAACAAAATATTAAAAAAATACCTTGTTTGTAAAAGATCCTTGGGAGTATAAAACACGACGTTTCGAGCCCAGGCCCTTTGTCAAGTGAAAAATAAAATGATAGAGGAGTATTGAAAACAGTTCAAGGAAATAGGGGACAGAGTGAGTGTTACTCAGGATAGACAATAGAGAAATTATGTAGTTAAAAACAAAACGTAAAAGGACAGAGCAGAACTTGGGGGAAAAAAAAGAGGGGGGGGGTAGGGGGTAGGAGATTGGGATGGGGAGAAGAGGGGAAACTGCACTATGTATGTCTTGGGAGTACTGGCGTGCTGTAAATAAGTTGGACATTTTCTGTGACTCGTTTTCAAAATCCGCTTCACTGCAGCAGTCTATGACACGGGAGGATGCCCTTGTGCCAACTACACAAACCGAGAAAGAGGACCGTGTAGTCGCAGTCATCCCATTCCATCCCCACAACATTCCTGTGTGCCACATCCTGAGGAAGAACTTCAACATTATCCAGCAGGACAGGGATTTAAAAGACATATTTCCCAAACCACCACTGATCGCCTTCAAAAGGGACAAAAACCTCAAAGATCTGCTTGTGAGATCTAAGTTAAAAGCAAAACAAGGGCCAAATTACCCTAAACATCCAGGATGCAAACCGTGTGGAGACAAGAAATGTAAAACCTGTCCTTTCATCCCCACTTCCACTTCAGTCACTGGACCATCAGTCAACTTCAACATCAAATCAAGCTTTAACTGCAAATCAACCAACACTGTCTACATCCTGTCATGCTCAGTGTGCTCCAAACTGTATGTGGGTGAGACATACCGCTCACTGAATGACCGTTTCGTGGAACATTTAAGATCCATGAAACTGAACTGCAACAACCCAAGAGGCCAACATTTCAATAGCCCTCAACACAACTACATCCATGCACAGATTTCAGCAGTGTGGCAAAACACCAGAGACCAACAATACAGAAAATATATGGAGAACTGCATCATCCACCGACTGGGAACAGTCCAGCCGACGGGCCTGAACACCAGAACTGCCGACGTGTAGCGGTGCCCGGGTCCTTTCCTTGTCCTACTAATCCCTACTGTTTCCCCTCTTCTCCCCACCCCAACCTCCTACCCCCTTCCCCTCCCCCCCCTTTTTTCCCCAAGTTCTGCTCTGTCCTTTTAAGTTTTGTTTTTAACTACATAATTTCTCTATTGTCTATCCTGAGTAACACTCACTCACTCTGTCCCCTATTTCCTTGAACTGTTTTCAATACTCCTCTGTCATTTTTGCGAGAGAGAGAGGGTTGCACGCCTCGCAGGCTGAGTGACTCGCTCCGTGTGTTTTGTGTCAGTTTGATCATTTGTACTGTGTGTATGGGTGCGATTTTTATGTTAGCGATTCAGAATGGATCGTAGATTTGTTCTGTGGTGGTGTTGTGCTCCTCCGAACGTTAGGATGGCTGTTCTCCTGATTTTAATTTGTGCAAAGTTTGCTCTTCTCAATCTGAACTGTCCGCCATTTCTTGCTCCCTTCCCTTCCCTGCACGTGCAGAAGGCGGGGCTGTGTGAGCGAGCTGAACCGTGGGACAGTGACATGCCAGCAGGCAGGCGCATCGTGTTGCCACGCTACACCCGCGACCAGCTCCTATCAATGAATGGGGCACCGTTGACCCTGCTGTGACCTCTCGACTGCGTGAACTTGAAATCGGTCTTGCCTTGCCACGTAAACGTAACACGACGCGGAGGGAGACGTAAACAGAAGCTGATCCCCGTCATCACATCTTTCAGATACGCTGGTCAAAAGAACAGTCGGCCAGTTAACTTTTCTAACCTGATTACGGTTCCCCTTGTCCTTGACGAACCGCCGTCGACAACACACTTCAGTGTTTGTGTGTTCAATGCTCAGTCAGCTGCAAAACCAGAGAAGATCCCTGCAATTAACGCTTTTATATTGGATAATGACTCTGATCTATTCTGCATCACTGAATCCTGGCTCCGTCCGCATGGTGATGAAGCGAAATGTAAAGGCCTCGCTCCACCTGGTTATAACACACTCTCCTTTCCTCGGCCTTCGCGTGGTGGTGGCATTGCCATTATTATGAAAGACTCACTGTCTTCTAGTGTTAGTGTAAAATCAGCCTTTCCATTCCCTCACCTTTCTTTTGAACTGGTTCATGTTATTATCACCTGTCCACAGCATAACTTAAATCTCTTCATTCTCTACCGTCCTCCTCCAAATAAAAAGAAACAAACTGACAGACTCACAGTTTTATGACGAATTTATAAGCTTACTTGAACATTCAAATGGCTTAAGAGGAAAACTACTGATTGCGGGTGACGTCAATTTCCATTTTGACCAGCCCTCTCTGCCCTCAACATCGAAGCTAATTGATGTACTGAAAACATTCAGCCTGACTCAGTATGTCAACACCCCTACACACCGCAGTGGTCATATCCTTGACTGGGTCATACACCGTGAAGAGGAGGCCCTTCTCCAGTCAGCCACTGTAGACTACAGCTTGCCATCTGACCACTACTGCGTGGTCACCCACTTGTCTATCCCCAAGCCTGTGACGCAGCCCAAGTACGTTGAGAGGAGGAACTTGGCTTCCATTGACCTAGCTGCCTTCAAAGAGGACCTGCAGACCAGCCTCTACTTAACACCTCAACCATCTGCTGAGCAACTGGATCGATGTCTTCGTGATGTCCTAGACACCCACGCCCCTGCCAGACGACGCAAGGTCACCTCCCGGCCATCGTGCCCATGGTACAGTGCTGTGGCTGACCAGCTGAAGAAGACGAAGCAGGAACGACGGAGAGCAGAGCGCCAGTGGCTCAAGTCTGGGCTTCATGTATTCAAAGACATTATGAATGCTGCCAAACACCAAGTGACTAAACTTCTAACAGACGCTAAAACAGCATTCTACTCATCAAAAATTGCCCAATGTGCCACATCCAAAGAACTGTTTGGTGTTTTAAATACTCTTTTAGGAAAAAAAACAGACCACCACTCTACCATCTGTTATATCACCAACTGAACTACCACTCCATTTTTCTGATTTCTTTAGTGCAATGATAAGAACTATTCGTGACAATCTTGACGTGTCTACAACTTGTGGCTCCCCTCACTCAAGTGACAAATCTTTCTGTGGTGAACCCCTTGTTTCATTTCAAAGTGGAACTACTGAAGCAGTACGGAAAATCATGCTTGCTTCTCCACAGAACTTGATTCAGTCCCAGCCCACCTTTTGTTTGATTGTCTTGATGTCCTTTTGTCGTGTATAACTCATATTATTAATGACTCTCTTTCAAGTGGTATTTTCCCCAGTACTTACAAATCAGCCATCATCCGCCCTTTGATAAAGAAGCCCTCCCTTGATCCCAACATCTTGAAAAACTATAGACCTGTCTCAAATTTGAAATTTTTGGCCAAACTGATTGAACGAGTTGTACTGGCTCAGCTTCTTGACCATCTTAAGACCCATAATCTCCTCAACCCACATCAATCAGCCTATAGAGCAGGTCACAGCACAGAAACTGCCCTCATAAAAGTTGCAAATGATCTTCTCACATCGCTTGATGATGATAGAATTTCTGTTCTTTCTCTTCTTGATCTATCAGCAGCATTTGATACGATTGACCATGAAATTCTTCTGTTTAGACTGCAATACTCTTTTGGCATTCAGGATACCGTCCTTGCTTGGATAAAGTCTTATCTTAGTGAGCGTACACAAAAAGTCTTAGTAAATGGCCTCTGCTCACCTGCTACGCGATTGGAATACGGAGTTCCACAGGGTTCTGTGCTGGGACCTGTGTTGTTTATCATGTACACAACACCTATCTCTGGGATAGTTAACCGTCACTCTCTATCACATGAAAGCTTTGCTGACGACACACAGCTCTATCAGTCCAGCCCAATTACTCAAATCCATCAAGTGATTGAAAGTACTCAAAACTGCATATATGATTTAAAGGCTTGGATGACACTCAACAAACTGCAGTTCAATGAAGAAAAAACAGAAGTTTTGTTAACTGTTCCTCCAAAATTTGAAAAACATCCCTCACTTCCAGACGCGATCTGTATTGATGGTGCTGACATTCAGATTTCTCCCCATGTTCGTAACCTTGGTGTCATTTTTGATCAGACCCTTTCTTTTAAATCTCACATATCAAATGTCTGCAGGATAGCATACCTGGAACTTAGGAGAATAAGCACCATCCGCCACTATCTGTCTGTAGATGCAACCAAAACTCTGGTTTGTTCCTTTGTTTTATCCAGGCTTGATTATGGTAATGCTCTTCTTGCAGGCGTGCCAAAGTATCTGCTTCAAAAGCTCCAAAAAGTACAAAACAATGCTGCAAGGCTGATTCTCAAGTCACCCAAACATGAACATATCACACCTCTTCTGAAATCCTTGCACTGGCTACCTGTACAATCTAGAATCTCATATAAACTTTCTTCAATCTGTTTCTCATCTGTCTCTGGCACAGGCCCTGATTATCTGTCTGACATTCTTCGCCTCTACGTCCCTTCTCGAAATCTCCGTTCCTCATCTGATGATCGCATTCTCTGTCTCCCTACTGTTAGAACAAAATCCTTTGGTCAGCGTTGTTTCTCCTATCAGGGTCCAACCATCTGGAATACCCTCCCCCTCACCAATAGACATTCTACTTCTACAGCCTCTTTCAAGTCCTCTCTGAAGACCTATCTGTTTAAGCAATACTGACCCGGCCCTATCTTACGCCGCCTCCCCCCCCCCCCTAGAATCCCCTCAGTGCCCCGCCCCCCTCCCGCTGCTCCCAATCCACTGCATCTCTCCTGTTTATTTAAGCAACACTGATCCCGGTTCTATCTTACGCCGCCTCCCACCCTCCTCTGGAATCCCCTCGGTGCCCCCCCCCCTTCCGCTGCCCCCAATCCACTTTACCTCTAGTGTTTATATTTTCCATGTGTCTTTGGAGCGGTGTGTGTGTGTGTGTGTGTGTGTGTGTGTGTGTGTGTGTGTGTGTGTGTGTGTGTGTGTGTGTGTGCATGCATGCGCGGATGGGGTGGGTGTGTGTGTGTGTGCGGGGGGGGGGAGGGGGCATTGCGGGCATGTCTTTTTGAGTTTTATTCATTTGTTGATTCATTTGCTTGTTTGATTTAGTGATTGTTTGATTTGCTCTAGTCATTATCATAATTTGTATCGATGTAAAGCGCTTAGAGCTCAGTCGAGAAAAGGCGCTCAACAAATCTTCGTTATTATTATTATTATTTTATTTTTCACTTGACAAAGGGCCTGGGCTCGAAACGTTGTGTTTTATACACCCAAGGATCTTTTACAAACAAGGTATTTTTTCAATATTTTGTTTTAAATAAAGAAATAAATAACACCACCAGCACGCGGCGCCCCTATCAAAGATGCAAACTGTACAACAACATAGCGGAATATGGTCAGCTCACCTAACAGCTTGAGTTCTCCGTGCTCCACTAGAAAGTCTGATTATGTGTAATGTACAGTAGCAAGTCCAAATGAATTTTGAGAATACTGCTGTATGAGGAGTTTGGAATTTGGAGTTTGTCCGAGAGGATTTCATCGCACTCAGACAATTCCATACACGCTCTACCCAGATCTGCCCGCAAATCATCTGGCAGACTCGCAGAGCCTGCACAAAAACCCTATGAGGAACGATTTATAGAACCTTGTGTGTGTGTGTGTGTGTGTGTGTGCGTGCGTGTGTGTGTGTGTGTGTGTGTGTGTGTGGTGTGTGTGTGTGTGTGTGTCTGTGCGTGTGTGTGTGTGTGTGTGTGTGTGTATGTGTGTGTGTGTGTTTCTTTTGACAATCTCAGAGTGTGGGCTGTGATCGTCGTATCGGTTCCTCTAAAGAGGAGGACGAGTGCCTGGTGTGTGGTGGTCGTGCCGATTCCTGCCAGGGTGTGTCTGGCATTTTGAACCAGGACGATCTCAACTCAGGTTAGTTCGTGTTCGGCGTTCAACTTTGAGGTTGGTTTGTCTTGTTGTTGTTGTTGTGGTTGTGGTGGTTGCTGTTGTTTGTTTTTGTTTTTGTTGTTGTTGTTGGTGGTAGTGTTGTTGTTTGTTGTTGTTGTTGCTGTTGTTGTTTTTGTTGTGGCTGTGGTTGTTGTTTGTTGTTTTTGTTGTTTCGTTGTTGTTGTTGTTGCTGCTGCTGCTGCTGTTATTGTTGGTGTTTGTTGTTGTTTGTTGTTGTTGTTGATGATTTCAACTCGGGTCAGTTTGTGTCAGAGTAACTGTGAAATTGGTTTTGTTGTTGTTGTTGTTTGTTTGTTTGCTGTTGTTTGTTTGTTGTTGTTGGTTGTTGTTTGTTGTTGTTGACGAATTAACTCAATTTAGTTCGTGTCAGCATTAAACTTGAGGCTGGTTGTCTTGTTGGTGTTGTTCATTTGTTTGTTGTTGTTGTTTGTTGTTATATTGTTGTTATTTGTAGTTGTTTTATTTTGTTGTGTGTGTTTGTCGTTATTGTTTAGTTGTTGTTTGTTGTTGTTGTTTGCAGTTGTTGTTTTTGTTTGTTTGTTACTGTTGTTGTTGCTGATTTTTTTGCACTGTTTTTGTGTCATTGCATATCATGGCACTTCTCGTTTCGGCTTTCCAACACTTTGGCTCTCCAACACCCCTTTTCCCCTCCCCTTTTCCAAATCATCCATGATACCCTCACACCACTCGTTTCGAGATGTTTACATGTGTGTGTGTGTGTGTGTGTGTGTGTGTGTGTGTGTGTGTGTGTGTGTGTGTGTGTATGTGTGTATGTGTGTCTTTGTGTGTGTGTTTGTATGTGTGTACGTGTGAGCTTGTCTTTGTGTGTGTGGCTGTGTGTGTGTGTGTTTGTGTGTGTGTGTATTTGTGTTTATTTGTGTGAATGTATGTGTATGTATGTATATATATATATATGTATGTATATGTAATATATATATATGTATATATATATATATATATATATATATATATATATATATATATATATATATGTGTGTGTGTGTGTGTGTTGTGTGTGTATGATGTGCGTGGATATGTGCATACATACATACATACATATTTACCTACGTACATATAAATGTGTGTGTGTGCGCGCACGCGCGTGTGTGCGTATGTATATGTGTGTGTGCGTGTGCGCATGTGCACGTGCATTCTTGCACATGTGAATATACTTGTACCCAGAGCCGTATATCTGTTCATTTATTATAATGACAATGATGATGATAATGACGACAACGACAATGGCGATGATAACGATTGTTCTACGTGTATGGCAGGTGATAACGACATCGTCATCATTCCCCAGGGATCAACCAGCCTCAGGATAAGACAAGTGGCTGACTCTCCCAGCTTAGGTCAGTGTCAAGATTTATTTGATTTGATTTGATTTGATTTGACTTGATTTGATTTGATCTGATCTGATTGATTTTGATTTGACTTGATTTGATTTGGTTTGTTTGTAATTTGACTTTGATTTGATTTGATTTGATTTGACTTGATTGATTTGATGTAATTTGGTTTGATTGATTTGATTTTATGATATTTGTTTGATTTTATTTCTATTTTATTTTCATTTTTTATTTTGTTTTTTATATTATTTTATCTTATTTTACTTTATTTTATTTTGTTTTGTTTTAGTTTATTTTATTCTGTTTTATTTTATTTGTTTTTATGTTATGTTATATTATGTTACCTTAATTTATGTCATGTTACGTTAGTTATGTCATGTTTATGCTATGCTATACTAATTTATTTTGTTTTATTTTATTTTGTTATTATTCATTTTTTTTATTTCATAATAGTTTTTTATTAAATTTATATTTTATTAATTGAAGACATGCCAAAACATTAAGACAAAGACAAGACCAGGCATGACAAGGCAAGGCAATGCAAGGAAAGCAAGGCAAAACAAGATCAGGCAAGACAAGCCAAGCCAAGACAAGGCAAGACAAAGCAAGATGGATAAGACAAGACAAAACTATGCAAGCGGGACAAGGCAAGACAAGAAAGTCAAGACAAGACAAGACAAAGCACGATAAGACAAGACAAAACAAGACAAGAATATGCAAAGGAGACAAGGCAAGACAAATGCAAAAACAAGACAAGGAAGACAAGCAAGACAAAACAAGACAAGCCCCCAAAAAGACAAGACAAGACAAGACAGAAAGGGTAACGCAGGGCCAGAAAAGAAAAACAAAACAAGAGAGGGCAGGGCAGGAAGCAAGACAAGACAAGACAAGGACAGACAGACAAGACAAGAGATTGCACCAGTCAATAAAATAGTATGAAACAAAAGAAGAAAAAAAAGCGCAAAACAAGACAAGGCAAAACAAAACAGAGAAGAGAGGAGACAGTATTTGACTGATGCAGGGTGAATTTTTGCTGGACAGTGACGTTTGGCTAACATAAAAATCACGACAATGACGACGACAATGACGACGACAACGACGACAATGATAATGACGATTTGCGACAACGATAACAATAGTATTGAACGATACTTGCGACAGTGATAACGCTAACGATTACGACGACGACGACAACAACCGCAAAAATAATAATAGTATCAATGTTTTTGAAGAAAATGATGATGATCATGATGATGACGACGACGACGACGACGATAATAATGATAATAATAATAATGATGATGATGATGATGATGTGATGATGATATTAATAGTTTAATAACAACAATAATAACAATAACAATAAGAAGAAGAAGAAGTAGAAGAAGAATAATAAGAAGAAGATAATGAATAATAATAATGATAGCAATAATAATGATAATAATAATAATGATAGCAATAATAATGATAATAGTAATAAATTAAACAATAACAATAATAATAATAATAATAATAATAATAATAATAATAATATGATAATAATAATAATAATAATAATAATAATAATAATAATAACATAATAATGATGATATGATGATGATGATGATGATGATGATGATGATGATGAATGATAATAATAATAATAATAATAAAAGAATAATAATACAATAATACTAATAATATATACGCACTAACATAAGGATACGATGATGATGATTATGATGATGATGATGATGATGATGATGATGATGATGATGATGATGATGATGATGATGGTGATGGCGATGACGACGACGACGACGACGACGATGACGACGATGATGATGATGATGATGATGATGATGATGATGGATGATGATGATAATGATGGTGATGACGATGATGATGATGATGATGATGATGACGTCATCAGTACTGATGGGGCGAGACGGAACTGTATACGTGGACACGAGACAGGCTCGCGACAACGCGTCAGTGGTGACGGCAGCAGGGGCCAGCCTTCTGTACATGATCACCCCATCCTCCTCCTATGGCATAGAAGAACACGTCATTATGGGCAGGGGACCCACCAACTACACGCTGCTGGTAAAGGTAGGTCTGGGTAAAGGTATAAAGTAAAGGGTGACTCGGGGCATAAGGCATAGAGATTTATTGTAACATAGAAAAGAAAACAAACGAGAGCAAAGAAAAGAGCACCAGGGACCAGGGAAAATCTAGCAAACGAGGGCAAAGAAAAGAGCACCAGTTGAGAAAAATATTGGACCGACTTGCAGAGTGGCCGAGGACAGCACAAACGAGGGCAAAGGAAAAGAGCACCAGTGAGAAAATATTGGACCGACTTGCAGAGTGGCCGAAGACAGCACAAACGAGGGCAAAGGAAAAGAAACACCAGTGAGAAAATATTGGACCGACTTGCAGAGTGGCCGAGGACAGCACAAACGAGGGCAAAGGAAAAGAGCACCAGTGAGAAAATATTGGACCGACTTGCAGAGTGGCCGAGGACAGCACAAACGAGGACAAAGGAAAAGAGCACCAGTGAGAAAATATTGGACCGACTTGCAGAGTGGCCGAGGACAGCACAAACGAGGGCAAAGGAAAAGAGCACCAGTGAGAAAATATTGGACCGACTTGCAGAGTGGCCGAGGACAGCACAAACGAGACAAAGGAAAGAGCACCAGTGAGAAAATATTGGACCGACTTGCAGAGTGGCCGACGGTGAGAAAATATTGGACCGACTTGCAGAGTGGCCGAGGACAGCACAAACGAGAACAAAGGAAAAGAGCACCAGTGAGAAAATATTGGACCGACTTGCAGAGTGGCCGAGGACAGCACAAACGAGGGCAAAGGAAAAGAGCACCAGTGAGAAAATATTGGACCGACTTGCAGAGTGGCCGAGGACAGCGCAAACGAGGACAAAGGAAAAGAACACCAGTGAGAAAATATTGGACCGACTTGCAGAGTGGCCGAGGACAGCACAAACGAGGACAAAGGAAAAGAGCACCAGTGAGAAAATATTGGACCGACTTGCAGAGTGGCCGAGGACAGCACAAACGAGGGCAAAGGAAAAGAACACCAGTGAGAAAATATTGGACCGACTTGCAGAGTGGCCGAGGACAGCACAAACGAGGACAAAGGAAAAGAACACCAGTGAGAAAATATTGGACCGACTTGCAGAGTGGCCGAGGACAGCACAAACGAGGACAAAGGAAAAGAACACCAGTGAGAAAATATTGGACCGACTTGCAGAGTGGCCGAGGACAGCACAAACGAGGGCAAAGAAAAAGAGCACAAGTGAGAAAATATTGGACCGACTTGCAGAGTGGCCGAGGACAGCACAAACGAGGACAAAGGAAAAGAACACCAGTGAGAAAATATTGGACCGACTTGCAGAGTGGCTGAGGACACCAAAGAAAACAAACAAGACAGTCTTGAAGGAGGCAGACACAAGAAAAACATTTATGAAGATGATTAAGAAGGAAAAAAAGCAAAATGTATGGGACGTTTCATGAGGCAAGACAAATTAGAGCACCTAGTCACAACAGGAAAGCTTGGGGGAAAAGAGCACCAGGTAGATCCAGGGAGAAAATATTGTACGGACTTGCAGGGTGGCTGAGGACAGAGAGGGTGGGAGATGTACTTGCAGCGTTAGGGGATAGATTTGTATGGAGGGCCATGATCGCCAACGCCATGTGACAGGGCACAGGATGATGACAGATTGGTAATACAAGCTGATGGTCAGCCACAGCACCGCCATCACTACTGATGGAACTGATCATGAACCAAAGCTTGGAACTGTTTGTTCAACAAGTCATTTATTGGGATTTATCATTAGGAATGAGGCATCCAAGCCAGAAATCTATTCGAAGGTAGCAAAGACAACATCAGCACTGTTCAGGCTGAAATCTGTGTGAAAGGACAAAGAACATCTGTGTGATACACAAGATCAGGCTGTTACATGCACTGGAATATTTCATCTACTTGTATACATGCGAGACACAGACTCTCAGCTTATTTGGAAAGATAAATCCAAGCCACGGAAATGAGATGTTATTTTAAGATACTAAGTATCAGATTACTGATCATGTCATCATATCACCGATGAACAAGTGCTCCAAACCATCATATGTTTAGACATCCCCCCCCCCCCGCCCTCGCCACTGTGGGTGGAGATTTGTCCGATCTCCAAAGTCAACATGTGAGCAGACCTACCAGTGCCTTGATCCCTTTCGTGTGTGTACGCATGCAGAATATCAAATACGCACGTTAAAGAAATGCAAACTGTGCAACAATCTAGCGGAATATGGTCAGCTCGCCTTACAACTTGAGTTTTCCGTCCTCCACTAAAAAAGTCTGTGTGCATTGTACAGTGTGTCTAAATGTGTTTAAAGAATATGGCTATGCAAAAATGATTTATGATAATTATGATAACATTAGTTAATCTCTTAACAGATTTTTACCGGTTCTTGCATTGAAATGAATGAGCAGATCTCGTTAATGATGATGACTGTTCCATGTAGATCTCATTAATGATGATGACTGTTCCATGCAGATCTCGTTAATGATGATGACTGTTCCATGTAGATCTCGTTAATGATGATGACTGTTCCATGTAGATCTCGTTAATGATGATGACTGTTCCATGTAGATCTCGTTAATGATGATGACTGTTCCATGTAGATCTCGTTAATGATGATGACTGTTCCATGTAGATCTCGTTAATGATGATGACTGTTCCATGTAGATCTCGTTAATGATGATGACTGTTCCATGTAGATCTCGTTAATGATGATGACTGTTCCATGTAGATCTCGTTAATGATGATGACTGTTCCATGTAGATCTCGTTAATGATGATGACTGTTCCATGTAGATCTCGTTAATGATGATGACTGTTCCATGTAGATCTCGTTAATGATGATGACTGTTCCATGTAGATCTCGTTAATGATGATGACTGTTCCATGTAGATCTCGTTAATGATGATGACTGTTCCATGTAGATCTCGTTAATGATGATGACTGTTCCATGTAGATCTCGTTAATGATGATGACTGTTCCATGTAGATCTCGTTAATGATGATGACTGTTCCATGTAGATCTCGTTAATGATGATGACTGTTCCATGTAGATCTCGTTAATGATGATGACTGTTCCATGTAGATCTCGTTAATGATGATGACTGTTCCATGTAGATCTCGTTAATGATGATGACTGTTCCATGTAGATCTCGTTAATGATAATGACTGTTCCATGCTTTCAGCTGCTGGGTTATCGTGACGAGAGGACGACAGTGGAGTATGACTACTACATTCCCAAGAACCGATTGTTAGAATCGAACCCCAACCAGCCGTACAGCTGGATATACGGGGCGTGGACCAGCTGCTCACAGGAGTGTGGAGACGGTAAGTATGGGGATACAAGCTGATTGCAATTAACATCATTGTTGTTCTGGTGGTGTCAGTATAGGATTAGATAAGTCCCCCTTACCCCGCTTCCCTGGGATGGTTATCCCTGTCGGCCATATCACCTGAGGTGGGTGTCGACGTAAACACTGAACCAAACCAACCTATTGCATTTTCTTGTTTGACTATTCAAAAGAACAACATGAATCAACTTATACTTCCTTGTTTGACTATTCAAATGAACAACAGAACTGAACGAAAAAATACTTATTGCCTATTACGCTGCTGCTTTCTAAGGGCAGCAACGAAGATCCTTCGCTCCTGTTTGTTCTGGGCCCGCCTTTGTATTGTGCTTGTATTTGTATTGCAGCCCCCGATTACCTGTCAAGCCTACTTGAGATCTATGTTCCCTCACGTACCCTCCGCTCTGCCTCTGATCCTCTGACTTTTCGCTTTCCACGCACTAAGCTCAATACCTATGGTCCACGAGCCTTCTCTGTTTCTGGTCCACTCTCCTGGAACAAACTTCCTCTCTCAGTCCGTCAGCAACCTACTTTTGTCTCCTTCAAGTCCGCTCTCAAAACTCACCTTTTCTCCTCCGCATAAAATCCTAACCTCACTCAACCCCCCCCCCCTCTACAGCCTGTCTCCGCTCGGAGGGAATCACATGGTTATAATATATAATTGTATATGCTATGCTCTCTATAATTTTCCATTGCTTTTATTCTTGCTTTTATTGCTTTTATTCTTTCTCCCCATCTATAGCCATGCGTGTGTGTGTGTGTGTGGTGTGTGTGTGTGTGTGTGTGTGTGTGTGTGTGTGTGTGCGTGCGTGTGTGTGCGTGCGTGCGTGCTTGCGTGTGTGTCTGCTTCAGCGCTTAGATTTGATTTTATCAAGATTTTGCGCTATATAAATATTGTAATTATTATTATAAGTGCGTTTCATAAGTGTTTCATAGACTAGAGGTCTCCTGTTGCACGTCGCCATGTGTTCTTGGGTCTTTTTCTTTTACGTCTTCCTGCTGATGTCCAGTGAAGGGCAGTCCGGGTGGTCATCCTGCTTTCATCTGATGATGTGTCCAATCCATCTCCATCGTCTTTTCATTACAATGGTGTCCATGTTCTTTCCATTGCATTGGCCTAGCAGTTTGTTGGTTTGAGATGGTGTGAAGCCAGAAGATTCATGAATTTTTATGGAGTTTGTGTTTGTGTGTGTTTGTGTGTGTACGTGTGGTGTGTGTGTGTGTGTGTGTGTGTGTGTGTGTGTGTGTGTGTGTGTGTGTGTGTGTGTGTGTGTGTGTGTGTGTGTGTGTCCGCAGCGTGTACATTTTCAGGTGTGTGTTTGTTACTGATAAATTAAAGAACACATTTGTTTATCCTGCGTTGCTGTATTTGTGAGTACACGTATCTATAATATGCGCATACTGCATTGA
>CM060308.1:8657075-8659575 GCA_030674185.1 Monoplex corrugatus | reverse complement strand
GTCATATCTGGTGATGGTGGGGGGCTTGATGATCGAAGAGAGAAGTGAATCTTTTATAGTAAAAAGAACGTTCTTAATATGGTCTAACCGTCTTTTTATTTTTCTGGTTGTACATTTTTTTTTGCAGCATGAAACCAAGACGACGTAATTGAGAACTTGTTTGTTTCCTGAAGTTGCTTCGACATGCTGACATGCACTCTTTCAATCTCGGTCCTCTTTTGTTTTCTTTCTCTTTTTTTTTGTAGAAGAAAAGGAGATTGTTTCAGAGGTGTCTATCTGTGAGTGTGTGTGTGTGTGTGTGTGTGTGTGTGTGTGTGTGTGTGTGTGTGTGTGTGTGTGTGTGTGTGTGTGTGTGTGTGTGTGTGTGTGTGTGTGTGTTGTAGAAGAAAAGGAGATTATTTGAGAGGTGTGTGTGTGTGTGTGTGTGTGTGTGTGTGTGTGTGTGTGTGTGTGTGTGTGTGTGTGTGTGTGTGTGAGTGTGTGTGTGTGTGTGAGTGTGTGTGTGTGTTGTAGAAGAAAAGGAAATTGTTTCAGAGGTGTCTATCTGTGTGTGTGTGTATGTGTGTGTGTGTGTGTGTGTGTGTGTGTGTGTGTGTGTGTGTGTGTGTGTGTATATATATATATATATATATATATATATATATATATACATATTTATATATATACATATATATATGTGTGTGTGTCTGTGTCTGTGTCTGTGTCTGTGTATGTGTGTGTATGTCTGTGTGTGTGTCTCTCTACATGTTTGTGGCAGAACTGTGTTAGCAAAATTTTCTCAGCTGTTTCTGCGTGGAGCTTTACCAAATCAGAGTCAAAGGCGTGGACTGTTGGGAAGTAGTCGTTTATGAATCAGTCTGGAAGTCTTGGTACCATGGTCAAAATCACAAGACCTGAAAAAAGTCTCTACAAGAAGCACTTTTTGAGAAAGATATGTGAATAGCGTTTTGACAGGAAGTTCTAAAAATACCTATATTCTGTTTGATCCGTTGTCCTCGCTTCACGTTAAGGTTTATTTTATATGTTGCTTTTTCGAGGTCACAGTGACCATGAGAAGTACAGAATTTTGATTTTCTCTACTATACAGGGGGGTGCAAGGTGCAAAAGTAGGTATACAGTAAGTATTTACATCACTATTATAATGCTTAATTCCGCTCTCGTTTAGAAGAGTGTGTGAACACCGACGGCAAGCAGTGTATATGCAATATTCATTTGTTTGTATAATAAATGCAATGAGTATTGTACGTGTTTTCTTTTTTCATAACTGTATACCTACTTTTGCACCCCCTGTATTTTGCGTTTGAAATAAAGAGATTATTAGAATGGCATGACCACCTTAGTTTTTGTTTGTTCGTTTGTTTGTTTGTGTGTCTGTCTCCCTGTTTGTCTGTTGGTCTGTTTGTTTGTCAGTCTTTCCCTTTCTTTCGCTCCTTCTGTCTCTGTCGTTTTCTCTTTTCATGTCTCTGTCTGTATGTACAGGGGGGGTGCAAAAGTAGGTATACAGTTATGAAAAAAGAAAACACGTACAATACTCATTGCATTTATTATATAAACAAATGAATATTGCATATACATGTAATAACAAGCACAGCCTTTAATCCTTCAGAAACTCAAACTGCTTGCCGTCGGTATTCACACACTCCTCTAATCGAGGGCGGAATTAAGCATTATAATAATGATGTGATACTTACTGTATACCTACTTTTGCACCCCCCTGTACACGTCAGTATTCCTCTCAATCTATCTTGATGCCTTTCTGTCTGTCAAGTTTTTCTGTATCTCTGTCTGTCTCTCTTTTTTGCTGTCTCTCTTTTGTCTGCGTCTCTCTCTCTCTGTGTCTATCTGTCTGTCTGTCTGTCTCTCTCTCTCTCTTGTCTCCATGCATCTGGGAGACATTTCTGCTAATGTAAACCACAATGTGTGCAAAATTTAAAACGACATCGCCTACGTCTTCAAAGCGAGCGCACACGTGTTTAAATGATAACAGTTGCAGCTTTCCGCGAAAAGAATTATCTACTATGTGTATCTTTATGTGACTAGATAAAAGGGTGGCTGGTATCAGTATTGTGTGCAGATGCAACCCAGAGTTCTAAGTTGTTGCTTGGTTCAAATTCTGTTTGGAACAACAGATTTTTCTGTCGTAGTCTTCGAGGAAGACTGAAGTCATGGTGATCAGTAAAAAACATGAAATCCCCTCATGCAAAATAACAGCAAATGGCACAACCTTGACACAGGTTGATAAATTCAAATACCTGGGAACGATCATTTCATCAGACGGCAGATGCACATCAGATATAGCCGGCAGAATCGGCCAAGCCAAAACAGCATTCGGGAAGATGACAGGCATTCTTACCAACAAATGCCTATCAATTAACATCAGGAAGAGAGTTCTTGAATGTCATATAGAACCAATACTGTTGTACGGATGTGAGGCGTGGACAGTCAACAAGCAAAGCCAGAACAAGATTGAGGCAGCCGAGATGTGGTTTCTAAGAAGAAT
>CM060308.1:8634575-8637075 GCA_030674185.1 Monoplex corrugatus | reverse complement strand
AAGCAGGGAGAATTTTTATAATATAATCAAAGGACACAACTCTTGAGAATTATCTCCCATGTTGTATAGAACTTCTCAAATCTAACACAGCTTACGCTACCCATTCAGCTAGCATAGAAGCAGACACAAAGTACAAAAACAGCAAGCTCAGAACACTCCTCAAAAAAGGAGTTGTGTGTAGGATAGTTGCAGAGTATAAAGGTAGGCTTGGGCGCTCCTTTGATTATATTATAAAAATTCTCCCTGCTTCCCTCTTATTTCTTTGGTATTACCTATATGCCTTGGAAGCAACCATGTATATGTTCTGTCTTGTCTATGTGTGTGTGTGTTTGGTCAGTTCAAAAATAAAAGACTATGTCAATCTTGAACATAAGAGTTGTGTCCTTTGATTCATTTGTTATGTTTATGCTTCCCTCCGACATTTGCATTGTCCTTGCTTCTTACTTGTTTTTCACATGGTTTCAGCCCGAATATGTTTTTTGATGCTCGAGTGGGCTAAAAGTAATATGAATTTAAACTTGAACTTCCTTTTTTTTTTGTATTTTATTTATTTATTTATTTATTATTTTTTAAAAACCAAGATTGACTACACATAAACACCTGCATTTACCCTTCCTATTTTTTTTTCATTTGTTCATTTATATATTTATTTTGTTTTATCTTTTATTCATCATTTATTTATCATTATTATAATTGTTATCAATTATTATGGTTTATTTATTTATTCTTTTTATTTATTTATTTTTTTTTATTTAAAAAAAAATTTTTTTGGGTCTAAAATCACTTAAGTGAATAGACATTAAATCAATGACCATCACCACAGACACAGACACAGACAGACACACACACACAGACACATACACACACACACACACACACACACACACACACACACACACGCACGCACACACACACACTTACACCTCTCTCTCTCTTTCTCTCTCTCTCTCTCTCTCTCTCTCAATCTTTGTGTCTGCTACGCTACTTTGATGATGTGTTTGCGTGGGTGGGTATGCTTTGATTTTCTTGCTCAGCATTTCTTGTTTAGTCAAGTCTTGTTCGACAACATTCTGCAGACTTTCTTTACCGCTTCTGTGTTCTCATGTTCTTGTGTTTTTGAATCCGTGCAGGTTATTCAGGTTTTGTTTGTTTGTGTACGTGTCTTCTCTCTGTTTGTTTGTATGTCTGTCTGTTTACCTGTTGGCTTGTGCATGTATGTACGTCTGCTTGTTTGTTTCTTTGTCTGTCTACATCTGTCTCTCTCTGTCCTAGTTGGCAGAGGCATGGACTCAAGATCTGATATCTTGAGTTCAATCCCAGCCCCCTCAACATTAAAAACTGGCCTGTTTGCTGCCCATCTTAATGTTTTCATCGTTCTGGTGGTGTCAGTGTAGTGTTTGATAGGTCCCTTCTCCCCTTTCTTCCCGTTTCAAGACCTTGCCAGCGCATAGGGTTTCGTGCAGGCTCAGGAAATCTGTCAGATAATTGCTGGCAGATTTGGGTGGAGCGCATATGGAATCCCTCTTGAAATAACTCCAATAACTCCGATAACTCTGATAACTCTGATAACTCCATTAACTCTGATAACTCCATTAACTCTGAAAACTCCATTAACTTTGATAAGCCAATAACTCGGATAATCCAATAACTCAGATAATCCAATAACTCAGATAATCCAATAACTCAGAAAATCCAATAACTCAGATACTCCAATAACTCCAATAACTGTCTGTCTCTCTTAGCAGACTTTTCTTTGTTTCTGTGTGTTAGTTTATGCATCTGTCTGTCTGTTTGCCTGTTGGCTTGTGTGTTCGTCTGCTTGTTGGTTTCTCTGTCTGTCCACATCTGTCTCTCTGTCTGTCTACATCTGTCTCTGTGTCTGTCTACATCTGTCTGTCTTCATCTGTCTCTCTGTCTGTGTACATCTGTCTCTCTGTCTGTCCTCATCTGTCTCTCTGTCTGTGTACATGTCTGTCTGTCTGTCTACATCTGTCTCTCTGTCTGTCTGCATCTGTCTCTCTGTCTGTCTACATCTGTCTGTCTGTCTGTCTACATCTGTCTCTCTGTCTGTCTACATCTGTCTCTCTGTCTGTCTACATCTGTTCCTGTCTGTCTACATCTGTCTGTCTGTCTGTCTACATCTGTCTGTCTGTCTACATCTGTCTGTCTGTCTGTCTACATCTGTCTGTCTGTCTACATCTGTCTGTCTGTCTGTCTGTCTACATCTGTCTGTCCCGTCTGTCTACATCTGTCTGTCTGTCTGTCTACATCTGTCTGTCTGTCTATCTACATCTGTCTGTCTGTCTGTCTACATCTGTCTGTCTATCTGTCTACATCTGTCTGTCTGTCTGTCTACATCTGTCTGTCTGTCTGTCTACATCTGTCTGTCTGTCTTCTACATCTGTCTGTCTGTCTGTCTACATCTGTCTGTCTGTCTGTCTACATCTGTCTGTCTGTCTGTCTACATCTGTCTGTCTGTCTGTCTACATCTGTCTGTCTG
>CM060308.1:8619575-8627075 GCA_030674185.1 Monoplex corrugatus | reverse complement strand
ACTTTTTTGAAGATGCTGTATGAATAGGAATTTCTCAGGAACGTTTTACTATATTCAAAATGTATTTTCACTGTTGTGATTGTCGACCATTGTCGTTGCTTTCCCGTCACGTCTCATTTTAACTGAAGCTTCTACAAGATTGCATTATCCTTGAGAAGTATAAAATCCTGATTTGATGTAAAAAGACACATAAAAGGGGAGATTATTAGAACATAGCTTGAACATCTTGATATCATTTTCTTTACCGCCTTCATTACCGTCTGTTGATACTTAGGTGGATGAGAGAGAAGGTGGGAGATGTACTTGCAGCGACAACGGATAGATACGTATGGATCGCCAACGCCAATCGGCAGGGCACATATTGATGATGATGAATCCTTAGGTAATTGCAAGTTCTAGTTTTCACGATTTAGTCCCATTAGTACCAGTTTTGGTTCGTCTTTCCTCATTGGTTCTTGAGTTTGAAGCTTCTTTTTCGCTTGACTGTCTGACTGTCTTGTCTGTCTTGTCTATCTCTCTGTCTTTCTGTCTGTCTGCCTGCCTGCCTGTCTGTCTGCCTGCCTGTGTGTCTGCCTGCCTGTCTGTCTGTATCTCTCCCTGGCTACTAACTTACTGACTCATTTTTCTTTGACTCTCTTAGATTCTATTTCTGTATCATTTGTTTGTCTCTTTGTCAATCTCTCTCTTACTCCTCTCTTTGTCTCTTTTTTCTGTCTGTCTGTCTTTTTTCCGTTTATCTGTCTGTCTCCGATGGACTATTAATTTTTATCTTGAGGGCTGGATGTACAAATCACATTGACTTGTTTATATCACTACCTTCAAAAATAGAAAGGAAATATTCTTTCTTGTTCTTATTCTTTTCCTTCTATGTCTGTCTGTTCGTCTGTCTGTCTGTCTTTCTGTCTGTCTGCCTTTCTTTCTTTGCCTCCTGCAGCAATCCTTCTCTTTAGTTTCTGACTCAGTTTTCTCTGTCTCACCAACCCTGTCCTTCTGTCTTTCTTCTTCCTTTCTTTTCTTTTCTCTTTTCTTCTTCTTCTTCTTCTTTTTCTTCTCTCTCTCTGTCTCTCTCTCCATCTTTCTCTCTCTTTTTCTCTCTCTGCCTCTCTTTCTCTCTCTCTCTCTCTCTCTCTCTCTCTCCCTCTCTCCATCTTTCTCTCTCTTTTTCTCTCTCTCTCGTTCTCTCTCTCTCGTTCTCTCTCTCTCTCTCGCTCTCTCTATTTCCTTCTCTCTCTTTTTTTTTTTTTTCTCTCTCTTGTCTCTTCCCTATTTCTCTTTGAACACATTCTAACCGGCCAGACTTTAAGCCGCCCTCCAAAACCGTCTAGTGTGCAGATAGTGTCAAAAAGTAATGAGGTCTGCAGCGTCAGCTGTGATGGAGAGCGTCACACACATTGACATCTTTCCTGGCTGGCTGGCTGGCTGCATCTTATCATTGCCTGGTGATGGCCTCACAATTAAAAATGACAAGTATGATTACAGCTAGGAGGAACAAAGCGAAGGTCACAAGTAAAGCTGCTGCAGACATAAAAAGCAGTGAGAAAGGTAAGGACGTACTTTTCTCCTCTGTTTGACCTGAAAATCGAACTGAACGTCTAGTCTTTCGGAAGGGGACGTTAAACGAGTCGGACCCGTGTACCTTCTGGCTGCGCACGATAAAGATCCCACGGCAGTTGAGAATCGTGAAGAGCAGGGCATTGCCTGGCTACCTTGGTAGAAATTATTGGAGAGAGAGGTTGATTTCTCAGGTCCCACTCCCTGATGACCGTTTAGCCTGTTTGCCTTTCTGAAGTCTTGGTTGAAAAAAAAAGTGAAAAATGAATATAAATTTGAATCGAGGGAGAGGAGATGGGCGCCACCGTCGTGGTGCTGGCCCCGGGAAAAGTTGAGGTCTCTGTCCCCTCACTCTCCTACGACCTCAGGGTTATGGAACTATCTAGGTAGGACCTCAGGACCTGGCCAACTCGTGGGTTTATGTGCGGGCTTCAGGCTTGTGCCGTGATCATTCCGGATCTTCTCCAACACACGGCACCTATGACGTTAGTGCATATGGAATTCATTCCAAGCGCGCGGACGTCATCTTGAGAAACTGAATCTGAAATTCCCCGTTAACGTCCTATCGGTATATTCAGCCCTATAAGTATACTCAATCCTATCGATATACTCAGCCTTATCGGTACACTCAGCCCTATCGGTACACTCAGCCCTATCGGTACACTCAGCCCTATTGGTATAATCAGCCCTATCGGTATACTCAGCCCTATCGGTATACTCAGTCCTATCGGTATAATCAGCCCTATCGGTATTTTCGTTGAAAACAACATTCACAACGATATATAGGAAATCTTAGGTCTAACGTTTAAACATATTGCTTCGAAAGATTATAAATGTGTGCACAATGAAAATCAAAAAGTCACGATTAAGTTAGAAATGCACTTATGTAGAATTCCTCAATACAATTGGGCCTCCCAATCCCGACATACTTTTGATTTCGTCTGCTTTTACATTGAACGGTGATACATGTTTTTCACACTCAACAAATCATTCGAAGTCATTTCATTATTTCGGTTGACAGTCCTGTTTCAATCTAATGTACACTTAAGAAAATATCTTTTTAAATTCATCCTGTACAAACACGTTTGTGATGATTCTAAACCAGAAAAAAATACATAAAATATAGATAGAAAGTGGAATGTATTAATATTTGCATGGCTATACGTGCTGGCTGACCACCGGTGCCAGTGATGAGATACATGTAACAGACCCAGTTGCCAGTGCTAAGTGCTCCTGGGGATGAGTTGTTAGTCGATATGTGTGGGATGGAAAACACCTTCCATACCGATAGGGCTGAATATACCGATAGGGCTGAGTTACCTATAGAGCTGAATATATCGAAAGCCTAAATATATCGATAGGGCTGAATATACGGATAGGGCTGAGTATACCGATAGGTCTGAATATACGGATAGGGCTGAGTATACCGATAGAGCTGAGTATATCGATACGTCTGAATATACGGATAGGGCTGAGTATACCGATGGGGCTGAGTATTCCGATAGGGCTGAGTGTACCGGTAGGGCTGAATGTACCGATAGGACTGAATATACCGATAGGGATGATATACCGATAGGGCTGAGTATACTGATAGGGCTGAGTGTACCGATAGGGCTGAATGTACCGATAGGGCTGAATGTACCGATAGGGCTGTGTATACCGATAGGGCTGAATGTACCGGTAGGGCTGAATGTACCGATAGGACTGAATGTACCGATAGGACTGAATGTACCGATAGGACTGAATATACCGATAGGGCTGTGTATACCGGTAGGGCTGTGTATACCGGTAGGGCTGAGTGTACCGGTAGGGCTGAATGTACCGATAGGACTGAATATACCGATAGGGATGATATACCGATAGGGTTGAGTATACTGATAGGGCTGAGTGTACCGGTAGGGCTGAATGTACCAATAGGATTGAATATACCGATAGGGTTGATATACCGATAGGGCTGTGTATACCGATAGGGCTGAGTGCACCGGTAGGGCTGAATGTACCGATAGGACTGAATATACCGATAGGGATGATATACCGATAGGGTTGAGTATACTGATAGGGCTGAGTGTACCGGTAGGGCTGAATGTACCAATAGGATTGAATATACCGATAGGGTTGATATACCGATAGGGCTGTGTATACCGATAGGGCTGAGTGCACCGGTAGGGCTGAATGTACCGATAGGACTGAATGTACTGATAGGACTGAATATACCGATAGGGATGATATACCGATAGGGTGTGTATACCGATAGGGCTGTGTATACCGGTAGGGCTGAGTGTACTGGTAGGGCTGAATGTACTGGTAGGGCTGAATGTACCGATAGGACTGAATATACCGATAGGGATGATATACCGATAGGGTTGAGTATACCGATAGGGCTGAGTATACTGATAGGGCTGAGGATGCTGATAGGACTGAGTATACCGATAGGGCTGAGTATACCAATAGGGCTGAGTATACCGATAGGGCTGAGTATACTGACAGGGCTGAGTATACCGACAGAGCTGAGGATACTGATAGGGCTGAGTATACCGATAGGGCTGAGTATACCGATAGGGCTGAGGATACCGATAGGGCTGAGTATACCGATAGGGCTGAGTATACCGATAGGGCTGAGGATACCGATAGGGCTGAGGATACCAATAGGGCTGAGGATACCAATAGGGCTGAGTATACTGATAGGGCCGAGTATACTGATAGGGCTGAGTATACTGATAGGGCTGAGGATACCGATAGGGCTGAGGATACCGATAGGGCTGAGTATACTGATAGGGCTGAGGATACCGATAGGGCTGAGTATACTGATAGGGCTGAGTATACCGATAGGGCTGAGTATACTGATAGGACTGAGGATACCGATAGGGCTGAGTATACCGATAGCGCTGAGTCACAGATAGGGCTGAATATATCGAAAGGACTAAATATATCGATAGGGCTGAATATACGGATAGGGCCGAGTATACCGATAGGGTTGAACATGCCGATAAGGCTGAATACACCGACAGGGCTGAATATACGGATAGGGCTGAGTATACCGATAGGGTTGAATATACCGATAGGGTTGAATATACTGATAGGGTTGAGTATACCAATAGGGCTGAGTATACTGTTAGGGTTGAACATACCGATAGAGCTGAGTATACCGATAGGGCTGAGTGTACCGATAGGGCTGAATATACCGATAGGGTTGAACATACCGATAAGGCTGAATACACCGACAGGGCTGAGGATACCGACAGGGCTGAGTCACAGATAGGGGTGAATATACCGATAGGGCTGAGTATACCGATAGGGCTGAGTGTACCGATAGGGCTGAATATACCGATAGGGTTGAACATACCGATAAGGCTGAATACACCGACAGGGCTGAGTCACAGATAGGGGTGAATATACCGATAGAGCTGAGTATACCGATAGGGCTGAGTGTACCGATAGGGCTGAATATACCGATAGGGTTGAACATACCGATAAGGCTGAATACACCGACAGGGCTGAGGATACCGACAGGGCTGAGTCACAGATAGGGGTGAATATACCGATAGGGCTGAGTATACCGATAGGGCTGAGTATACCGATAGGGCTGAGTATACCGATAGAGCTGAGTATACCGATAGGGCTGAGTGTACCGATAGGGCTGAATATACCGATAGGGTTGAACATACCGATAAGGCTGAATACACCGACAGGGCTGAGGATACCGACAGGGCTGAGTCACAGATAGGGGTGAATATACCGATAGGGCTGAATATACCGACAGGGCTGAATATGCATATTATTTGTACTGAAATAGACAGACACACGTTATTTGTATTGAAATAGACAGACACGGTTTTTTTTTTTATTGAAACAGAGAGAGACATAAATTGTATGGAAATATAAAGAAACATGTTATCTATATTTACATTGGCTGACACTTTGTCATTTATACTGAAATAGACGGACACTTGCTCTCTCTCTCTCTCTCTCTCTCTCTCTCTCTCTCTCTCTCTATATATATATATATATATATATATATATATCTATATTGAGATATACAGACACACGTCCTTTGTATCCAAACGGGCGTACAACAAATTACATCAGTGCCACAGATTAGCTGAATCAAAAATGTTTTCCTAAAGAATATATGGGGAAAGAAGAAAAGCTTTTGTCATTAGTTGGGAACAAACACGAAAACAAACAAACAAACAAACAAACAAACAAACAAACAAACAAACAAACAAACAAACAAACAAACAAAACAACTGCTGCAACAAGAACAAAAACAACAACAATTATAATAATGATGATAACAATAATGATGATGATGATAATAATAAATAATAATAATAACAACAACAACAACGATGATGATGATGATGATGATGATGATGATGATGATGATGATGATGATGATGTTAATAATAATAATAATATAATGATAATGATAATGATAATGATGATGACGACGACGACGACGACGATGATGATGATGATGATGATGATGATGATGATGATGATAACTACTACTACTACTACTATTGCTGCTGCTGCTGCTACTACTACTACTACTACTACTACTACTACTACTATTACTACTACTACTATTACTTCTACTACTACTACTAGAAAGACACATTATTTTTACTGACCAAATTGCCAGATTGGGAAATCGGAAGAGCTTGGAGCGGATAACTGGAAATCTTTTTCCTTCTTTTGTTCGCTATGTACGTGGCCGAGCGACGTGTGGTGATGATGGTGATGAATTCTTCCACTTCCGGCCGACACCCATGAAGTTTGTTGGTCAGGGTAGTTAGTGTCGGCCATGACTTCTGTTTCGGTTTCAGTTTCCCAAGATGATGTCTCCGCGCTCGGAATGAATTCCATGTGCACTAATGTCACAGCTGCCATATATATGATGATCATGGCACAAGCCTTAAGTCTGCACATAAACTCGTGAACTGGCCAGGTCCTGAGGTCCTACCTAAACAATGCTTTACTTAGCCTACATTTTTATGCTAGTATCTTTTTTATCTTATACTAGTGTTTTTTTTTATCATATACTAGTCATCATCACAATCATCAGGTGCCCTGCCGCATGGCGTTGGCGATCATGGACTTCCATCTGCTATTATCTCTCGTTGCCCCTAGCATCTCCCCCACCCTCCTCGTCCCCAGCCACTCTGCAAGTCCGTCCAGCATTTTCTCTCTGGGTCTACCTGGTGCTCTCTTTCCCTCCAGCTTTTTTCCCGTTGTGACTAGGTGCTCCAAATCCCCCTTCCTCATAAAATGGCCTATAAATGTTGCCTGTCTTTTCCTAATCTTCCTTATGAGTGATCTACTTGTGTCAGCCTCCATCAAGACTGTCTCGTTTGTTTTCTTTGCTGTCCATGGAACTCTCAACATTCTTCTTAGAAACCATATCTCGGCTGCCTCAATCTTGTTCCGGCTTTGTTTGTTGACTGTCCACGCCTCGCATCCGTACAACAGTATTGGTTCTATATAACATTCAAGAACTCTCTTCCTGATGTTAATTGATAGGCATTTGTTGGTAAGAATGCTTGTCATCTTCTTCAATGCTGTTTTGGCTTGGCCGATTCTGCCGGTTATTTCTGATGTGCATCTGCCGTCTGATGAAATGATCGTTCCAAGGTATTTGAACTTATTAACCTGTGTCAAGGTTGTGCCATTTGCTGTTATTTTGCATGAGGGGATTTCATGTACTAGTACTTTTTTTTAATCTTATACTAGTATTGTATCAGTCTATCATTGGAACGTTCTTGGTTACATGAAATGACACGTGTATCTATATCTTATCTTGAAAGAAAAGAACAGGTAAATTCAATACATAAACAATTAAAGGTCTGAATCACAACACAAATAACCACTCAGTATAAACTTGTCTCACACCACATGTCTCATGTGGCTTCACCTGATCCTCTTTAAGCGCAAGATCCTTAGTGTCCT
>CM060308.1:8602075-8614575 GCA_030674185.1 Monoplex corrugatus | reverse complement strand
GAGTGCCTGTATTTTATGGATGTTTGACCGGTGTTGGTAGAATCTGGTTTTGAGAGAGTTTTTCTTTTGTCCTATGTATTGAGTTTTAGGGCAGATATCGCAGTGGAGGAGATACACTACGTTGGTAGATGTACATGTCAGTTTGTGCCTTATTTTGAAAGTTTCACTCGTGTTGAAACTGCTAAAAGTTACACCTTCAATCAAGTGTTATTCACAAATGATGATATGTGTACATATATATATATGTACCGGTATACCGGTAATGAGATTGTTGACACCTCGTTTTTCCGATGTTTTACGGTTAATAGACAGTTTGTATAGGTTAGAATGGAGGACCATGATAGTCAACGCCATGTGGCGGGGCACATGTTGATGATGATAAGGATGGTGATGATGAGGAGGAGGATATGATGAGGATGTTGTTGTTGTTGTTGTTGATGCTGCTGCTGCTGCTGATGATGATGATGATGATGATGAGACTGTTTGTACGTAATTTCTCTCCAGCGTGACTAAAGAAAACTGAGTGCTTAAGACGAAACAGTAGGACAGAACATTAATTGTATCTGTGCCTTTTGTACCTGTTTTACCGGAGTCAGAACTAGTAACGAGAACAAAACGATTTAACGCAACACCTGTACGTACTTGTTGTACTTACTACACCTGATTCAAAACATGTAACGAGCTTTTTACATCTCAGTTTCTTCCCAGTGACATTCAGAGTTAAGTTTACCTGATAAGACAAACACTAGCTGCACAAGAATGTTCAGCGTAAAACCACTCCATCTTTCTCGCAAACTTACCTATTACACTCGTTTCAGTATTAGTATCAGTTTCTCAAGATGACGTCCCCGCGCTCGGAACGAATTCCATATGCACTAAACGTCACAGGTGCCATGTGTATGATAATCACGACACAAACCTTAAGCTGCACATAAAACCCAAGAGCTGGCCAGGTCCTGAGGCCCTACCTAGCCTATGTTTACCTAATCTATATTTTATACTGGTATTGTGTCAGCATATCATAGGAATAGTCATGGATACACAAATAACGAAGTCTCTTAACACCCCAGTTTCTCCAGTGACATTAAGAGTTAAGGCACAACCTTCATTTGCTTTTTTTTTTACCGGCAAGACAAACGCTGATTGCATAAATAAATCTTGTAAGCTTACCCTTTACACCCGATTGAAGACAAGCAAGGAAGTCTCTACCATTTTATTTCTACTAATGACCTAAAAAGTTATTATCAAAAGTTATTGTTAAAGATTTATTATGCCCGGAAGAAACTTCCATTCTCCTTTTGTCTATTGCCTAACCTTTTGTTTTTAAATCAAATTTAAAAACCTGTCTCTTTGTCGAGGATGAATTCTGCAACTGCCTCTTTCCATCGCTTAAAGTGGGGTTTTTTCACGTACTGTAAGGTGGGGGAGATGCTAGGGGCAACGAGAGATAGAGATGGTTGAAAGTCTATGGTCGCCAACGCCATGCGGCAGGGCACCTCACGATGATGATGCTGTAAGGTGGCCTGCGTTGATGGCATGCGTATGTCTAGTGCGTGGGTGCGCCTTGATTTGAATTGTGAAGATTTGGTGCCTTATGAATACCGTAATTATTACTATCATTATTAAAAATTAAGGCACAGCCTTTACGTCGTTTCCTCCAAGAGAGACAAATGCTGACTACACAAGAATTAAAACGATTCAGGACAACATCTGTCCTTACTTCTAGCACCTATAACCTATAACCTTCTAGCACCTGATTCGAGACAAGCAATAACGTCTCTACCACCTCATCGCCCCAGTGACCTTAAAACCTTTACCCAATTTTGTCCCAGCGAAACAGAATGACTGCGTAAGAATGGAACGATTCAGCGTAACACTATTATTACACCTGATTCAATACGAGCTTAAGGTCTCTGCCATCTCGTCCCCACCACCTCATCCCCCCCCCCCCCGTGACCTTCAGAGTTAAAGCACAACCGTTACCCAATTTTGTCCCAGCGAAACAGATGCTGACTGCGAAAGAATGAGACGATTCAGCGTAACACTATTATTACACCTGATTCAAGACGAGCTTGAAGGTATGTACCAACTCGTCCCTACCACCTCATTCCCCCAGTGACGTAAGTAGTTAAAGCACAACCTTTCTTAATTTTATGCCAGCGAAACAAATGCTGACTGTGTAAGAATGAAACGATTCAGCGTAACGCCATTATTACACTTGATTCAAGACGAGCTTAAGGTCTCTACCAACTCGTCCCTACCATCTCATCCCCCCCCCCTCCCCGTGACCTTCAGAGTTAAAGCACAACCATTACCCAATTTTGTCCCAGCGAAACGAACGCTGACTGCGTAAGACTGAAACGATTCAGAATAACACTGTTACTATAATAGTAACTTGATTCAAGACGAGTTTAAGATCTCTACCACCTCATGCCAGCTGGAGATTCGTCGCAGAGGCACGGACGCCAGATCTGATATCTTGAGTTCAACCCCACCCGCAACATTAAAAACGGATCTGTGTGCTGCCCGTCTTAATGTTTCCATCATTCTGGTGGTGCCAGCTTAATATTTTTATAGGTCCCTCTTCCCCTTTCCCCATTTCAAGACCTTGCCAGCGCTTATGGTTTTCCGCAGGTTAGGAAGTTTGTCAGATAATTCCTGACAGATTTTGGATGGAGCGCATATGGAGTTTTCCGAGTGCCGTGACTCCCTCTTGAACTAACTCCAAACTAACTCCAAACTACCACCTCATCCCCCAATGACCTTTCAATCAATCAATCAATCATGTCGAGCTTGCTCGGCTATCCATGACACGTTTCCTCCATCCTTCTCTGTCAGACATTGCAGTAGGTAGTTCATTATACTGACAGCCCGTATCATCCATCAGTTTGTCGATGAAGGTCTTCTTTGGACGTCCTGGTCTTTGTTTGCCGTGACTGGGTCTCCATGGTAGAACATCTCCCACCAGTTCTTCTTTGCTACGCCAGCAGTGTCCCGCGAAACGCAGTCTTCGTTGACGTATTGATTTACTGATTGGTGGGATCTTACCATATAACTTTGTTAGTTGGATGTTTTCTCCAAGATTTGTTCAGGGCTGCACGCAGCATTCGTGTGTACGCTCCATCAATCTTCTTCTCCAATGTCGTTGTTAGGGTCCAAGGGATTGAGCTATATGTGACCTTTAAAAGAATCAAAAGCATAACCTCTACCCGATTTTCATCATGCGAGATTAATTAGGCCTAATTAAAACCATACTGGAGTTATTTGAGTTATTTCAAGAGGGATTCACCACGCTCAGACAACTCCATATGTGGTCCACCCAAATCTGCCAGAAAAAAAAAAATCTGACAGACTTCCTGAGCCTACACAAAACCCTATACGCTGGCAAGGTCTTGAAACCGGGGGGAAAAGGGAGAAGGGACCTATCAAACACTGAGCTGACACCACCAGAATGATGGAGACATTAAGATGGGCAGCAAAAAGCCAGTTTATAATTTTGCAGGCCGGGATTGAAACTTAAGATATCAGATCTTGAGTCCATGGCTCTACCAACTATCCCGCGTGAACTTTAGCTGCAGGAGACTAAAAAACGATTCAGTGTAACACTAGTCTCGTCTACTGTACTCGTTGTACCTATTTCACCTGACGCAAGGCGAGACAAGATAAAACACATCGCAGGTCCTGACCCGCGGGTCATTGCCGCGAGCACAGAACAATGGGAAACGTGCTTACACAACTGCTGACAACATGGCAACAATTTAACCCTTTGACTCCCGCACCACATCGGTTAATTGTAAAAAAAACTTAACCCTCTGACTCCCTCACCCTATCCATCAGCTTCTTGCCGGAAGCTGGTGGTAAGGGTGAGGGAGTCAAATTCCTGCAGGAAGATGGTGGATAGGGTGAGGGAGTCAAAATCTTGCAGGAAGCTGATGGATAGGATGATGGAATAAGATTCCTGCAGGAAGTGTGGATAGGGTGAGGGATTCAAATTCCTGCGGAACTTGGTGGATAGGGTGAGGAATCAAATCCCTGCAGGAAGCTGGTGGATAGGGTGAGGAACCAATTCCTGCTGGAAGCTGATGGATAGGGTGAGGGAGTCAATCCCTGCAGTAAGTTGGTGGATAGGGTGATGAATCAACTTCCTGCAGGAAGCTGGTGGATAGGTGAGAGAACCAATTCCTGCAGGTTGTTGGTGGATAGGATGGGGGAGTCAATTCCTGCAGGAAGCTGGTGGATAGGGTGAGGGAGTCAGATTCCTGCAGGAATGTAGTGGATAGGGTGAGGGAGTCAAATTCCTGCAGGAAGCTGGTGGATAGGGTGAGGGAGTCAGATTCCTGCAGGAAGGTAGTGGATAAGGTGAGGGAGTCAAATTCCTGCAGGATACTGGTGGATAGAGTGAGGGAGCCAATTCCTGCAGGAAGCTGGTGGATAGGGTGAGGGAATCAAATTCCTCCAGACGTGTGGGTAGGATGAGAGTCAAATTCCTGCAGGAAGTTGGTGGATAGGATGAGGGAATAAAAATTCCTGCAGGAAGCTGGTGGATAGGGTGAGGGACTCAAATTCCTGCAGGAATCTGGTGGATAGGGTGAGGGAGTCAAAGGGTTAAGGTTTTGCTTTGCTAGCATGGTTGACAATGCAGGAAGCTGGTGGACAGGCTGCGGGGGAGTTAAATAAAGGGTTAACCCAACGTTTCCCTCGCCACGAATCGCACACAGGAAGTCAGGCCATGGATTGTCTCCCCCTTCCGGAACTCAGCTAATAGCGTACAGCTTAAGGTCAGCTTCGTATGACGAGTGAAGAGTCTGCAGGCAAAATAGGTAGATGTTCTTGTCGGCTTGTTTCTTTTCTCGTACTTCACATTGTGATAAACTTAGCCTACTTTCCCCCGAGCCCGAAGTTCCCTCCATGTGGCTGGAACATGTCTTGCGGGTGAAAGAAATGTTGTCTCTCCAGAAGGTATCAATGTGGATTCTTTTTTTTACCGCATAACTTGTGCATGGCAGATTTGTGAACCAGTTTCCATTCATATAAACTGTTTTCCATTTTGAGGTCAGAATTAAAAGCAGAAAACAAACAACAAACAAACAACAGACAGACAGACAGACAAGACAGACAAACAGACAGACAGACAAACAAACAAACAAACAAACAAACAAACAAGCAAGTAAATTTGTGTTGGTCATTTGTACAAGTTCATCAACATAATTTAGAACAAGCGCATACAAGCACGCACGCACGCGCGCACGCATGCACGCATGTACACACACACCCACGCACGCACGCACACACACATACACACACAAACACAACACCCGCACGTACACACAAACACTCACAAACACAAACACTCACCACTCACACTCACACTCACACACACACACACACACACACGCGCGCGCGCGCGCGCGCACAGGCATACACTCGCAAACACGCACAGATACAACACAGACACACACATGCATAGACACACAGACACACACAGAGACACACAGACACACACACACTCTCACACACACAGACACACACACAGACACACACATGCATAGACACAGACACACACAGAGACACACAGACACACACACACACAGACACACACACAGACCAGACACACACACAGACACACACATACACATACAAACATACACACGGCACAACGTACACAGACACACACACAAACACGCATACAGACACAGACTCACACATACACAGACACACACACAAACACGCATACAGACACAGACTCACACATACACAGACACACACGCTAGTGCCCAAACCGTTCCGTTAATGTTTTCATGACAGGAGAGTCAGGTCATGTGGGAGACAGGACGACAATTACGTCCCTTCTTCCCTGCCCTATTCGCCCCCCCCCCCCTCCCTCCTTACCCACTGATACATCCAGCATCCTTATACCCCGCCCACACACCCTACTCACAGGTACATGGTGTGCACTGTGACTATTACTGCTGCTGCTACGATCATCATCATCACCATCATCATCATCATCATCATCATTGTCATCATCATTATAATATATATATATATATATATATATATATATATATATAAAGAGAGAGAGAGAGATAGACAGATAAAAAGACAAACATATAGACAGTGAGACATATAGATAAAGAGACAGACATACAGACAGTGAGACAGATAGATAAAGAGACAGACATACAGACAGTGAGACATATAGATAAAGAGACAGACATACAGACAGTGAGACAGATAGATAAAGAGACAGACAGACAGTGAGACAGATAAAGAGACAGACATACAGACAGTGAGACAGATAAAGAGACAAACAAACAGACAGTGAGACAGATAGATAGATAAAAAGACAGACAAACATACAGAGAGTGAGACAGATAGATAAAGAGACAGACAAACATACAGAGAGTGAGACAGATAGATAAAGAGACAGACAAACATACAGAGAGTGAGACAGATAGATAGATAAACAGACAAACATACAGACAGTGAGACAGATAGATAAAGAGACAGACAAACATACGGACAGTCAGACAGACAGATAGATAAAGAGAAGGCAGACATTCTCCATTTCCTTAAAAAAAAAAAAAAAAAGAAGAAAACAGACACACACACACAGACACACAGACACACAGACCACACACACACACACACACACACACACACACACACACATTGCCGTGGAGCCCAGTTACCGCATTTCTCATATTATATATTATACAACATCGCAAAGCAAAAATTGCAAAGGTGGGCTCTCAAAGCTGGCTGCTGTTTATAAACAGATAAATACCACGAAATGGAAAGTGAAAAGCCAGGTAAGTATATAAACACCTGTCGTTTATGTAAACAAAGATTGTCAAGATATTCTTAACGCAGACAAGTATCCATCTACTGACTTCAAAGGAAAAATGCTACAGAGTTAAGATCGAGTTTAGTCGAAGATATAGAATTTGTTTGTTCGAAAAAAAAAACCCCACCCTAGTTTCTTTTCTTTAAAATTTTCTTGAAATAATTCAATTTTTTATTTACAAGAAGGAAAAATATTAGAGTAAACAGTGAGACAACACACGTAAACTTTACAAACCAAAACAATCAAGTAAACTAAGTAACATAACTCTTGAGAGTCACGGAGTTATCTCCCTTGTAGAATTTCTCAAACCCAACACAGTTTGCGCTACCCATTCAGCTAGCATAGACGCAGCCACAAAGCATAAAGTGGTAAGCTCAGAACATTCGTTGTAAACATCAAGCAAGTTATTGTTATTGTTATTTTTATTTTTGTTTAAAGCCCAGCCGACTGCGTAGAGCCATATCAGGGCTATAACTGTTTTAAAACATACACAATACTTTAACAGGAAAAAAAAAAAAGAGAAGAAAATTAAGCGCACATATCAATGCATTCGCCGACATAATCAAGGAGATGCCCCTGGTGTTGACCACTCCGTCCGATTTGCCACGCATGGGATTTAAAAACATACCTGACTACAACTTTAAACATCACTAAGGACACTAAAACATATGTGAGCTCCCACCACGAAATCGGTCTTAACTAGCATTTCGTTCATTTTGAGATATACATATCACTGGAAAGTGTACATTCTGCTGATTATTTTGGTACTTGAATAAAGCTTGTACTTAAAAAAAAATGTAGAAGTTGTGTATGTTTAAAGTCATTAAGATGTATGACGGCCATTTTCAGAAAACGGCCTCTAAAGTTTTGGTGTGCTCTCCTACACATTTTCCTTAAATTTCTTTATTTGGTGGCTTTGACCCAGTTTGTTTCTAATTTTCACTGTCATTATCTGAAAGGTACACCAAAGAGCTTTCCTTCAATATATTACATGTGCGGGTACTGTACAGATTACAGTTCATAATAAGAGACAAAAATAGGTACTTTTGGTAGGAAATTGCGTTCTTTCTGCTGCGATCAGTGCATTAAAATACCGATTTAAATTGATTAATAATATTTGTTCAAGAAACAAATTTCTGTGGGGGATACATTATAGTCTACAGAAATCAATTTTGAGAAAAAGTCAGAACACCCCAGATAGACCCTCAGTCACCTTTTCAGCTCCTAGTGCTGTTCGACTGACCGCGAGTGAAGACTGATTTCGTGGTGGGAGGTCACATATATAAAAGCGGGCCTAAATTACCTAAAATTGCTTCCACATAATATATATCCATAAAGACAAAAATGCACTTAATACATATACCCAATTATCAATCTTCAGAGAAAGTACGTAAGACTTTATCCAACACGTACAGATGAATGAACCAGCAAGGCAGAAAATGATGGGAACAAATGACAGAAAGAGAAGGAACAAGACAAAAGCAAAGAGAGTGACAGAAAAAAGGACAAGGGAAAAATTCTGGCACAGAATTTCCAGAAGGTGGAGACACTATTTATATTGAAATGAGCCCCCGGCATCCCCACAGATGGTCCTCTCATTCCCAGAACTTGAGCGCTGTTTCATGAAGTCATAGGCAGATGTGCAGATTGATTACACATAATGGATCCACTATTGTAGTAACAACGCAGACAACGAGATACTCTAAAAGCATACAGTTTTATAGAATAGTCAATGAAATGAAAGGGACCTACAAACCTTGTGAATAACTAGAAATAGAAAGCAAGGTAAGGGGCTGGAACTAAACAGCAGAAGACTAAAGTCATGGTGATCAGTAAAACATGAAATCCCCTCATGCAAAATAACAGCAAATGGCACAACCTTGACACAGGTTAATAAGTTCAAATACCTGGAACGGTCATTTCATCAGACGGCAGATGCACATCGGAAATAGCTGGCAGAATCGGCCAGCCAAAACAGATTCAGAAGATGACAAGCATTCTTACCAAAAATGCCTATCATTAACTCAGAAAGAGAGTCCTTGAATGTTATATAGAACCAATACTGTTGTACGGATGCGAGGCGTGACAGTCAGCAAGCAAAGCCAGAGCAGATTGAGGCAGCCGAGATGTGGTTTCTAAGAAGATGTTGAGAGTTCCATGGACAGCAAAACAACAAAACAAACGAGACAGTCTTGATGGAGGCAGACACAGTAGATCACTCATAAGGAAGATTAGGAAAGAAGGCAACATTTATAGGCCATTTATGAGGAAGGGGTATTTGGAGCACCTGGTCACAACGGGAAAGCTGGAGGGAAAGAGAGCACCAGTAGACCCAGGGAGAGAATGCTGGACGGACTTGCAGAGTGGCTGGGGATGAGGAGGGTGGGGGAGATGCAAGGGGCAATGAGAGATAGAGATGGATGGAAGTCCATGGTCACCAACGCCATGCAGCTGGGCACTTGATGATGATGATGATGATGATGAAGCATCTGTATTTGTAAACATGTGAAATAAGTCGATAGGACTCTACAAATATAGATCGACAAATATCGTAACTGCCCCCCCCCTCCCCGCCTCTATCAGTGAATACAATCACTTCTGTTAATTGGGATGTTTTGTGTTTCATGAATACATGTATATGTTTATTAACAAAGGTGTTATGTGTGCATGGTTACACCCCATAGTGCGTATATATTCTGCGTGTGTGCTTGTGTGTATGTATGTGTGCATGTGTGTGTGTGTGTGTGTGTGTGTGTGTGTGTGTTGTGTGTGTGTGAGTGTGTGCATATGTGTGTGTGTGTGTGTGTGTGTGTGTGTGAGTGTGTGTGAGTGTGTTGTATGTGTGTGTGTGCGTGTGTCTCTGTGTGTGTGTGTTGTGTGTGTAAGCGAGACAGAGACAGAGACAGTGACAGAGAGAGGGAGACAGAGAGACAGAGAAGTGAGAGAAAGAGAGAGAGAGAGAGAGAGAGAGAGAGAGAGCAAGAGAGAGAGAGAGAAGAGAGACAGAGACAGACAGACAGACAGACAGACAGAGAGAGAGAGAGAGACAGAGAGAGGCAGAAAGACACAGAAACAGACAAAGACAGCGGCAGATAGACAGACTAGAGACAGAGACGGAGACAAAGAAAGTGAGAGAGAGAGAGAGAGAGAAGAGAAAGAGAGAGAGCGGAGAGACAGAGACAGAGACAGAGAGACAGAGAGACAGAGAAACATAGAGAGACAGGAGAAAGAGAGAAAGAAAGAGAGACATAGAGACAGAAACAGAAACCGAGAATGTTCAATAAATTCCGAATACCTGTACCAAGCAACATCTCACCCCTTCATCTCAAGCTAAAAGTGTTTTAGACCATCAGAATCAAACGATAGGATTCAGCTGAAAGGGAAAGCCTAGGACAGGGGGATGCAGTATAAGGGGATGCAGTATAAGGTTGGGGTGGTGTAGGAGAAGGGGTAGGGTGGGGGTAGGGGGTACAGGTAGGGAGGGGGGTAGGGGGACAGAGAAAACAAACAGGTAGGGGTTTTTACCTGTCTGATTTATCGCAGACGGACCCTCTGCATCCCGTGTGCCGTAGGAAACAGGTTTCCCTTCATGGCCACTGTGAGACAGGTGCTTGTCTGAGCGTACTTGTGGGTTTGGAATCGGAGCAGGAAGTTATAAACAAAGTTTTAAATAGTGTGGTGGTTTGTGTTAAGAGATGGGGGGTGGGGGGTAGGGATTGTGTGTGGATGTGGGTGGTGGTGGTGGTGTATTTGTGTGTGTGTGTAGTGTTTGTGTGTGTGGTGGTGGTGGTGGTGGTGTGGTAGTGGTGTGTGTGTGTGTGTGTGTGTGTGTGTGTGTGAGAGCGGTGTGATAGTAGTGTGTGTGTGTGTGTGGAGATGTTTGGGTTGTGTGTGTTTTTGGGTCGAAGTATATGTGAATTTGAGCGTGCATGGATGTGCGTTTGTGTATGTATGTGTGTGTGCGCGCGCGCGCGCGCGCGCGTGTGTGTGTGTGTGTAAGCATGTGTGTGTGTTTGAATGTGCATAGATGCGTGTTATCTTAATTTTTTTCCTTGGGCGTGTGTGTGCATCTGTGCGCGCGTGATATGTGTACATGTGTCTAGTTGTGCGTTCACGTGCGCATATGTGCACGTGCGTGCGTAATAGATTGGACGAGATGTGGAACATAAAGAAGAATGGAACCACATTTTATTAGCATTGTCCATATGATCTACATAATCTTTCCTGTCATTTGCACAAGGCACGAACTTTTTTTTTCCTAATCATTTCCTGTTGCATTGCTGTGATCTAAACAAGAGACGAAGCGGAAGACGGCAACAGCAATTATTAGGAAGAAGAAAAAAGAAGAAGAAGAAGAAGAAGAAGAACAACAAAAAAACAACACAAACAACAAAGAAGAGAAACAAGAAGGAAAGAAGGAAAACGGGAGAAAGTAAAGAAAAGAAGGAAAGAAGAAAAAAAAAAAAAAAAGAAGATGAAGAAGAAGAAATAGAAGAAAAAGAAAAAGAAGAAAGGACGATGACGATGAGAATGACGATGTAGAAGAAAAAGAAGAAGAAGTTGAAGAAGAAGAAGAAGAAAGAAGAAGAAAGAAGAAGAAGAAGAAGAAGAAGAAGAAGAAAGAAAAAGAGGAAGAAGAAGAAGAAAGAAGAAGAAGAAGAAGAAAGAAGAAGAAGAAGAGAGAAGAAGGAAGAGAAGAAAAGAGAAGAGAAGAAGAAGAAGAAGAAAGAAGAAGAAGAAGAAGAAGAAAAAAGAAGAAAGAAACAACGGTATACAAAAAGAAGAAGAAGAAGAAAGAGGAAAACAACAGCAAAAGAAGTAAGTAAAAGAAGATAGAGAAGAAGAAGGGAAGAAGAAAGAAGAAGAAGAAGAAGAAGAAGAAAGAAGAAGAAGAAGAAAACAACAACAACAACAACAACAAGAAAACAGAGGAAGAAGAAGAAGATGATGATGATGAAGAAGAAAACGAAGAAGAGAAGAAGAAGAAGTGAAGGAGGACGAGGAGGACGAGGAGGAGGAGGAGGAGGTGGAGGAGGAGGAGGAGGAATTGGCGATACAGATTTTACTTCACATTTTTATCACAGTCTTTTTAACACGTATACAAAAGAAGCAGTTGGTTAGTTGTGCTTCGTTTTCTTTCTTTATTTGTTTGAAGTTCGCATTTTATAGGAACGAACGTTATTAGCAAAGGAAGTGCTGGGCTTGGAACACAAAAAAAGGTTATTCTGTGCTTTCTCGTATAATCTAAAAGCTAATAAGTCTCTCTCAGTAGACATTATCATTCTCTGCTTTGAAGACAGATATAGCTGATAATAGGATTACACATTCAAGCGCAATGAAGGGACTATATACATTATATTCATGCGAATTATCATCACAGTTTTAGATCATTTCTTCTCTTTACTTGTCTTCATTTCTCTCCTTTTTTTTTTCTTTTCTTTTTTTTCCTCTGTCTCCTTCGTTTCAAGCACATCCACAATCCTCCTCTCTTTCATTTTCCTTTCTCTCTCTTTTTTAAGTTAATAGTGTCGTTGTCTTTTTCTTCTTCTTCTTCTTCTTCTTCTTCAGACAGACAGACAGACAGACAGACAAACAGATAGATAGGAGAGAGAGAGAGAGAGAGAGAGAGAGAGAGAGAGAGAGAGAGAGAGAG
>CM060308.1:8579575-8592075 GCA_030674185.1 Monoplex corrugatus | reverse complement strand
GTCCAAGGTCGGAGAAGGTAAAGAGGGAGGCAGAAAAGGTGGAAACCGCTGGAGGCTTGGAGTTGAAGCGTGCAGGTAAAAATGAGGTGAAACGATGGCTGGCCTGGAGAAGAAAAAAGGGAAGAGAGCAAGGGGCGTGACAAATGGGTCATCAGTATGCAAAGTCAGCCTTGTTTTAATTAAAACCCCATCATTATCTGTCTGTTGCGTGCCAAGGACTGTCTATAGGGATCAGACAGTACGGATACAGTGCAGCGTAGAAATTCGGTTGCCTTGTTTTGAAACAGACAAACAAACAAACAAGCAAGCAAACTAACAAACTTACATACAAACAAGCAAACAGAAAACAGAAAAACAAACAATAAAAAAAAGCAAGCAAACAAACAAAGAAACAACAAGAAACAAAAACAATCTAAGAAAGAAAGAAAGAAACAAACAAACAAGCGAACGAACAAACAAACGAACGAACGAACAACACAAACAAACAAACAACAAAAAAAGAAAGAAAGAAAGAAAGAAAGAAACAAACAATCTAAAAAACAAAGAAACAAACAAAAAAACAATGAAACAAAGAAACAAAGAAACAAACAAACAAACAAACAACGAAACGAACGAAACAAAACAAACGAACACGCAAACAAAACAAACAAACAAACAAACAAACAAACAAACAAACAAACAAACAAACAAACAAACAAACAAACAAACAAGTATGACCACATGAAAATAACATGCGAAGGTCTATTTCATGAAGGAAACAAAATAGGCACAGATTTTCGGCAAATCGTTTAACAATACATTCGCAGATTTTCTGCCAACTGTCCTATTTCGTGATATTTAATACGGATTGTTGGCGTTCTATTTCCGTGCGTTTGCGCTTTCTGTTTGTTGGTTGCACGACAACCACTTAGCTTCAGATTGGTTTCGAGAATCCAATGATTTTATCGTCATGTGTTGTGTGCGGTTTTACGGAAACGAAATAGGCACAAAATTTCGGCCAATCGTTTAACAAGACAGGCTTAAATTTTCCGCCAACTGTTTTGTTCCGTGAATTAAATACGCGTTGTTGGCATTATAATTTATATTTCCGTGCTGTTTCTGCTTTCTGTTTGTTGCAGCACTGGTCGCCACTTTGCTTCAGACTATTTTGAAGAATCAAACGATTTTATCGTCATGTGTTCTGTGCGGTTTTAACTGTTTGACTCCCGCACCCTGTCCACCAGCATCCTGCATTGTCAAGCATACTAGCAAAGCAAGAACTTGACTCTTTGACTCCCGTACCCTGTCTACCTGCAACCTGCATTGTCAAGCATACAAACAAAGCAAAAACTTGACTCTTTGACTCCCGCACCCTGTCCACCAGCATCCTGCATTGTCAAGCATACTAACAAAGCAAAAACTTAACTCTTTGACTCCCGCACCCTGTCCACCAGCATCCTGCATTGTCAAGCATACAAACAAAGCAAAAACTTGACTCTTTGACTCCCGCACCCTGTCCACCAGCATCCTGCATTGTCAAGCATACTAGCAAAGCAAGAACTTGACTCTTTGACTCCCGCACCCTGTCTACCAGCATCCTGCATTGTCAAGCATACTAGCAAAGCAAAACCTTGAATCTTTGACTCCCGCATCCTGTCTACCAGCATCCTGCATTGTCAACCGTACTAGCAAAGGAAAAACTTCACTTTTTAACTCCCGCACCCTGTCCACCAGCATCCTGCAGGAATCTGGTGGATAGGGTGAGGGATTCAAAGAGTTAAGTTTCTGGAGTTGTGGACAGGGTGCAAGAGTCAAAGGGTTAAACCCTTTTTGTTTCTCTGTGTTCCTGGGCTGCACAAGCTCCCACATACATACTGTGACATACAGTAGACGGGAGCCGTAGACAAGTAGAAAAACATCATGTTGGACAGTCCAGGGTTCAGTCTGCTTGGACGCCTCAGTCTGGTGGATAAAAGATGGAGATTTTTTCCTTCAATCTGCCAGGTTAACATATATGCAAGGTCTGCCAGTGCGTATGCCCCCATCGTGTTTGTACGTACCCTGAATGTCAAATATGCACGTTAAAGATACTTAAAGTCATGTCTGTGGATTGTTCATCTATGTATGTATGTATGTATGTATGTATGTATGTATGTATGTATGTATGTATGTATGTATGTATGTATGTATGCGTGCATGTATGTATGAATGCATGTATGCATGTATGTATGTATGTATGTATGTATATATCTGTCTATCTATCAATCTATCTCTCTATCTCTCTATCTATCTATCTGTCTATCTATCTATCTATCTATGCGTCTATCTATCTATCAATCTATCTCTCTGTCTCTCTCTCTATCTATCTATCTATCTATGTATCTATCTATGTATCTATGTATCTATCTGTCTATCTATCTATCTATCTATCTGTCTATCTGTCTATCTATCTATCTATCTATCTATTATCTATCTATCTATCTATCTATCTATCTATCTCTCTGTATATGTATATGTATATATATATACACATACAAAAGGGAATAAAAAACGTGTCGGACCCATGTGCCTTCTGGCCTGCGCATGCTTAAGATCCCACGGCAATTAAAAATCGTGAAGAGCAGGGCTTTCGCCCCGATGCCCTGGTATAAAACATTGCAGAGCTTGGTCGATATCCCGGGTCCCTTCCCTTGAAGACCAGTTATCTTTGCTGCATTTCTAAACACCTTTATACAGAAAAACAAAAACGGTGGTGTTGCACTGCGGAGAAGCGCTCTCAAAGAGGACAGCAGCCCGAGTTTCACATAGTAAAACCATTGTGAGAAAATAAATGAATATGAATATGAATATGAATATGAATATGAATATGAATATGGATATGAATGTGAACATGGACATGGTCATGGACATAAATATAAATATGAATATGGATATGAATGTGGACATGGACATGAATATGAATATGAATATGAATATGAATATGGATATGAATATGAATATGAATATGAATATGAATATGGATATGAATATGAATATGAATATGGACATGAATATGAATATGAATATGAATATGGATATGGACATGGACATGGACATGGATATGAATATGAATATGAATATGAATAAGAATATGGATATGGATATGGACATGGACATGGACATGGACATGGATATGGATATGAATATGAATATGAATATGAATATGAATATGAATATGAATATGAATAAGAATAAGAATATGGATATGGATATGGATATGGATATGGACATGGACATCGACATGGATATGGATATGGATATGAATATGGATATGAATATGGACATGAACATATGAACATGAACATGGGCATGGGCATGGACATGAACGCGAACACACGAACACGAACACGAACACGAACACGAACACGAACACGAACACGAACATGACCATGACCATGAACACGAACACGAACACGAACACGACCATGACCATGAACATAAATACGAACACGAACACGAACATGAACATGAACATGAACACGAATACGAATACGAATACGAATATGAATATGAATATGAATATGACTATGACTATGACTATGACTATGACTATGAATATGAATATGAATATGAATATGAATATGAATATGAATATGAATATGAATATGAATTTGAATATGAATATGAATGTGAATATGGAAAACCCCTCGATTATCGCCTGTTTCTAAATCCGGTTGTATCATAGCTTTCTTTATTTTGCTCTTGTTGTAGACTCTATTTGTTTTTACATGTTTTGCATATCAGTTGGGTATGAAAAGGCGGTTTTCAGTTTCAATTTGCTGAGGAAGGCGCCAAAGCGTGCAGCTGATAACATGTGTGCTACATCACCCTTGCCATGCTATGGGAATACAAAATGAGCGTGGCAGATGCCATTAATCTGAGAGAGTCTGTGCGTAGACCCAGCGCTGTGTTAAGGTTTTAGAGGTCTTGTCAACAAACATACAATACTGGTGATGAAAGTGAAATAAATCGCTAGTAAATACATTCGTTTTAAATCTTCTATAGTGAAACTGATTTCACGAATTTTTTTTTCACTTTGAATTTCAGTGAAGTATAGCTGATTTCTACTGGAGGAATCTTTCATACGTATATCTGTATCAATACGTATACTATATCTAAATCTATCTATCTATCTATCTATCTATCTATCTATCTATCTATCTATCTATCTATCTATCTATCTATCCATCCATCTCACCCATCATCCATCTCCATCCATCCATCATCCATCCATCTCCATCCATCATCATCCATCTCCATCCATCCATCTATCATCTATCCATCTATCTATCTATCTATTATCTATCTATCTATCTATTATCTATCTATCTATCCATCTATCCACCCATCCATCACCATCCACCATCCACACACCCATCCACCCATCACCCATTCATCCATCCATCCATCCATCTATCTATCTATCTATCTATCTATCTATCTATTATCTATCTATCTATCTATCTATCTATCTATCTATCTATCTATCTATCTATCTATCTATCTATCTACCTACCTACCTATCTGTCTATCTGTCTCTCTGTCTCTCTGTCTGTCTCTCTGTCTCTCTGTCTCTCTGTCTGTCTCTCTGTCTGTCTGTCTGTCCATTCATCCATCCATCCATCCATCCATCCATCCATCCATCCATATATGTATGTATATATGTACGTGTATATATATAATATATATACTAATATAGTATATGTATATATATACATATATATATATAATATATATATATATATTATATATATATATATATATATTATACCTATGTTTATATCTCAATCTAAATCTATATTATTTTTTATGTATATTTTTTTCATTTCTTGTTCATCATTTTTTCTATATATGTTATTTCCCATTGCAGTCAATAGCGCAGACAGATGCATACTGGAAGAATGCATAGAGGCTATCCCAATCCGTTTTTTCATACTTCTACAGTCCATTAATGAAAAGATTAGGAAAAGACAAAGAACATTTATAGGACATTTTATGAGGCAAGAAAATTAGAGCACCTAGTCACAACAGGAAAGCTGGAGGGGGGAAAATCACCAGGCCGACCCAAGGAGAAAAAATTCGAAAGACTTGCAGATTGGATGAAGACAGAGAGGTGGGAAATATACTTGCAGAAACAAAAGAAAGATGCATATGGAGGGCCATGATCGCCAACGCCATGTGGCAGGGCACATGATGATGATGAGTCCTGGTCCCAGTGGTTCAGTTGGTTAGAGCGCAATGTTGATAACTTAGAGGTCGCGAGTTTGACCCTCAGATAGGCCAAAGTTTCAGCTCATGGGTGTATGGCAGGCTAAAGGCTTGTGCCATGACCATCTGGATCTTCTCATCTTGGCTGTCATTAGTTCATGTGCAGGCTTAAGGCTTGTGCCATGATCATTCTGGATCTTCTTCATCACTGCCTGCTCATTAGTTATGTGCAGGCTTAAGGCTTGTGCCAAGACCATTCTGGATCTTCTCCATCACAGGGCCAGCTCATGGGTTTGTGTGCAGGCTTAAGGCTTGTGCCAAGACCATTTGGATCTTCTCCATACAGGCCAGCTCATGGGTTGCAGCCTTAAGGTTGTGCCATGACCATTCTGGATCTTCTCCATCACAGGGCCAGCTCATGGTTTGTGTGCAGGCTTAGGCTTGTGCCATGACCATTCTGGATCTTCTCCATCACAGGGCCAGCTCATGGGTTTGTGTGCAGGCTTAAGGCTTGTGCCATGATCATTCTGGATCTTCTCCATCACAGGCCAGCTCATGGGTTTGTGTGCAGCCTTAAGGCTTGTGCCATGACCATTCTGGATCTTCTCCATCACAGGCCAGCTCATGGGTTTGTGTGCAGGCTTAAGGCTTGTGCCATGACCATTCTGGATCTTCTCCATCACAGGGCCAGCTCATGGTTTGTGTGCAGCTTAAGGCTTGTGCATGGTCATTCTGATCTTCTCCATTATTACCAGTCATGGGTTTGTGTGTAGACTTAAGGCTTGTGCCATGATCATCTGGATCTTTTCCATCACAGGCCACTCATGGTTGTGTGCAGCCTTAAGGCTTGTGCATGATCATTCTTTGATCTTCTCATCGCATGGCACTGTGACGTTAGTGCATATGAATTCATTCCCAACAAGGAGACGTCATCTTGAGAAACAGAAACTGAAACTGAACTGAAAGCGAAATCTAACCGTTTGCTGACTGCAAAATTAAGAAAGAAAACGACAAGCAGTTGTGTGTTGAATGTATGGATTTCTATGACTTGGATCTATAGCGCTTTTTACAGTCCATTGATACGCATTTTTTTTGTCTTTTCTTTATGTTTTATTTGCTTGTTTGTTGCTTAGTGTATAGCGGATGAAAAAGAGATATGTATTTCATTGCAATATAATCCAAGTTGAACTAATGAGAGATTGATAAAGCTTCATCTGCTCATAGCAGGACAAACACATTTTGTGACATTTTCCTTTGCAGACAGACAGACAGACAGACAGACAGACAGATTCACACGCACGCACACACACACACACACACACGCACACACACACACACACACACACACACCACACACACACACACAACCACACACACACACATACACACAACCGTCTAATATCACTCATAGTGAACAGACGTTAAATCAAGAACGAACACTCACATCACACACACACACATATACACACACAACACACACACACTCACTCTCTTTCCTCTCTCTCTCATCTGTCTGTCTGTCTGTCTATCTGCCTCACACATGCACACACGCACACAACACACACACACACACACACACACACACACACACACACACATACACACACACACATACATACACAGCCATACCTCCGTTCCATACTTAATGATCTCCTTTGTTGAATTACCGCGCGCGCGCGCAGACACACACACACACACACACAACACACACACACACACACACACACACACACACACACACACACACACACATACACACACATCACACACACACACACGCACACACACACTCATTCTCTCTCTCTTTTTTCTCTGTCTGTCTGTCTGTCTCTCTCTTTCTCTCTCTCACACATTCACACGCACGCACACACGCTCGCAACACACTCCACACACACACACACACACACACACACACACACACACACACACACACATCACACACACACACCAACAGCACACACGCACACACACACTATTCTCTCTCTCTTTTTTCTGTCTGTCTGTCTGTCTGTCTGTCTTCTGTCTCTCTTTCTCCCTCACACAGCACACACGCTCGCACACACCCGCACACATCACACCACACCAACACACACACACACACACGCACAACACACACTCATCCTCTCTCTCTTTTCCTGTCGTCTGTCTGTCTGCTCTCTTACTTCTCTCACACACACATCACACACATGCACGTACACACGCTCGACACACACACACACACAACAACACACACACACAACAACACACACACACACACACACACACACACACACACACACACACACCTCCTGTTCCATACTTTTAATGATCTTCTTCGTCAAAAAAAAAAAGAGAATAAAAACAAACAAACAAACAAACAGCAAAAAAAAAAAAGAAAAAAAAAAAAAAAAAAAAGAAAAGAACACGATAGCGTTAACCCACATGGCCTTAATTCTCCATCCTTTTGGCCCCCTAACATCTCCCCATACACATCACACAGTGTTGTGGAACAAACAGGACTACGAGGCATCAGGGCGTGTTAAATTTTCCACACATTGCTACTTCACACTCGGTAACCACAAGTGAAAACAGACATTCACACCACGATACATTTGCCCTTCGGAGCATAAGCACTGATACTCGAACCCTCCTCCTTTTCCCCTCTCCCCCACCCCTCATCCCTCTCGATCCCACCATTTTTTTTTTTTTTTTTTTTTTTTTTTTGAGGGAAAGTCCCTAAAGAGCTGTAGCGAACCAAACCATGTTTTCTTGAAGAAACTGAAGAAGCATGAGAATATTACAGGAATTCCTATAAGAACACGGAGAGACGAAAAGTGCATGCTTCTTATTTTTTCTAAAACGGAGAATGTCATTCCAAGAGTTTCAGAGAGTTAAAAGGCCTAAAATAAAATGATATAAATGAAAATAAAATTCATTAAAAAGAAAAAAAAAACAAGAGAGAGGGGGGAGAGAGAGGGGCAGAGAGACAGGAAAAGAGAGAGAGGAAGAGAGAGAGAGAGAGAGACAGATAGATAGATAGAGAGATAGATAGATAGAAGAGAGAGAAGAGACAGAGAGATAGATAGATAGAGAGATAGATAGATAGATAGATAAGAGAGAGAGAGAGAGAGAGAGAGAGAGAGAGAGAGAACGAAAGAACTCTCATCCCCCCCCCCCCCCAATCGTTTTATTTCTTTTGTTTTATTTGTGTTCTGTCTGTGTTGTTTGGACCGTACTTATGTAACATTTAAGGTTTGGATTCAAAGATGTTTGATACCTTCGCCTTTCTTTTCTTTTTTTTTTTTTAAGGAAGCTTTTTTTACATATCGATACGAGGGGTGTAAGTGCATGTGCAAGTGTGTGTGTGTGTGTGTGTGTGTGTGTGTGTGTGTGTGTGTGTGTGTGTGTGTGGTGTGTATGTGTGTTTGTGTTGTGTGTTTGTGTTTGTGTGTGTTGTGTGTTTGTGTGTGTGTTGTGTTTGTGTGTGTGTGTTTGTGTTGTGTGTTGTGTATGTGTGTTTGTGTTTGTGTGTGTGTGTGTTTGTGTGTGTGTGTGTGTGTGTGTTTGTGTGTGTGTTTGTGTGTGTGTGTGTGTGTTTGTGTGTGTGTTTGTGTGTGTGTGTGTGTGTGTGTGTGTGTGTGTGTGTGTGTGTGTGTGTGTTTGTGTGTGTGTTTGTGTGTGTGTGTGTGTGTGTGTGTGTGTGTGTGCACGCGCTCGCGGGCGCACTTGTATGTGAGTGTGCATGCGTATGTGTGTACATGTGACTGTGTGTGTGTGTGTCTGTGTGTGTGTGTTTGTGTGTATGTGTGTGTGTGTTTGTGTGTTTGTGTGTGTGTGTGTGTGAGTGTGTGTATGTGTATGTGTGTGTGACTGTGACAAAAACGTGTGAACAAGGCTATTTTCAATTCTAAACCAAAAGTAGCATTCACTTACAAGACGGTTGTGGGTCTTAATCGTTTTCAAGCGTCATACAACGAGAAAAAGCATTGGAATCAATTTACACAATCAAACACACATACACACACACACACACACACACACACACACACACACACACACACACGAGCCACACACACACACACATCCACACACACACACACACATGCATTCACACACACACATGCACTCACACACACATACAGACATACAAACACACACCACACACCACACGCACACACATACACACACACGCACACACACACACATACACACACATACATACACATACACAAGAAAAATCAGCGATGCAGGAACAAGCCTCTTTTACACGATCAAAAAGACACTGACAGTGACAGACGGCTTTGAAAACGAGGACCTGTCCTTGATCGTCTGCTAGCTCTCTCTGTCTGTCTCTCTGTCTGTCTGTCTCTCTCTCTCTCTCTCTCTGTCTGTCTTTCTCTCTCTTCTCTCTCTCGTTCTCTCTCTCTCTCTCGTTTTCTCTCTGTGTCTTTCTCTCTCTCTCTCCCTCTCTCTGTGTTTTTCTCTCTCTCTCTCTCTCTGTCTCTTCTCTCTCTCTCTCTCTCTTCTTTCTCTCTCTCTCTTCTCTCTCTTCTCTCTCTCTCTCTCTCTGCTGTTTTTCTCTCTCCTCTCTCTCTTCTGTCTTTCTCGTCTCTCTCTCGTCTGTTCTGTTCTTCTCTCTCTCTCTCGTCTCTTTCTTCTCTCTCTCTCCTCTCTTTCTTCTGTCTCTCTTCTCTCTTTCTTTGTCTCTTCTCTGTCCCTTTCTCTGTTTCTCTCTCTGTCTCTCTTCTCTTGTCTTCTGTCTCTCTGTCTCTGTCTTGTCTCCTCTCTGTCGTCTTCTATGTCTCTCTGTCTCTGTCTCTCTACTCTGTCTGTCTGTTCTGTTGTCTTCTCTCTTTCTCTCTCTCTCTCCTCCTTCCTTTTGCCGCTCGGCTGGATGTTATTGGAGAAAAGTGAAATACAGATCCAACCTAATTTGATGATCTTTCCATTCCATTGGGAGGACGGACAGTGGGGGGCAAATTGTTGGAGCTGCCAGCGTCGGTATGATGGACGAGCAGAAGTGTTTTGTTGTGACGTGCGGTGATGAACGGGGCGGGTAGTGTCCCTTGTGACGGGTGGCCACGTCAAGGTAGAATTACCTTTTGTACCCCTAGTAGTTTGGGATGAACCTATGGACATGAAAGACTAACCGACAAAAAGGAACAAAAATTGTCTACCTGGTTTTTCTTTCCATCCTACCCCCTGGGGGCCACACAATGCAACTGTCCTTGCGGTCTGTTTATTGTCTAGTTCAGTTTATGGTGTCGTGGTGTCAAGATGTAATGTCTTGAGTTCAATTCTGGGCTGTGCAACTGTCCTTGCGGTCTGTCCCATACTAGGATTTGTCTAATTCAGTTTATAGAGCTTGTGGGGTTAAGATGTGATGTCTGGAGTTCAATTCTGGGCTGTGCAACTGTCCTTGAGGTCTGTCCCATACTAGGATTTGTCTAGTTCAGTTTATAGAGCTTGTGGGGTTAAGATGTGATGTCTGGAGCTCAAGTCTGGGCTGACGATATGAAAATAATAATAATGATAATAATAATTACAATATTTATATAGCGCAAAGTCTTTATAAAATCAAATCTAAGCGCTGAACAGACACACACGCACGCACGCACACACACGCACGCACGCACACACACACACACACACACACACATACACACACACACACACACGCATGGCTATAAATGGGGAGAAAGAATAAAAGCAATGGAAAATTATACAGAGCATATTATATACAATTATATATTACAATGTGAGGTCAGGATTTTATGCAGAGGAGAAAAGGTGAGTTTTGAGAGCGGACTTGAAGGAGACAAAAGTAGGTTGCTGACGGACTGAGACAGGAAGTTTGATCCAGGAGAGTGGACCAGAAACAGAGAAGGCTCGTAGACCATAGGTATTGAGCTTAGTGCGTGGAAAGCGAAAAGTCAGAGGATCGGAGGCAACACTTTTTAATGAAATCCAAAACAAGTGTGACTGCCCGCGTTCAAGCAAACAGGAACCAGGAAAAAAAAAACACGAAAAAAGAATAAGAACGCGTATTTAATACAACAAGACAAGACAGGCGCAGATTTTCGGCCAACTGGCCTTTGTCAGGCGTGATTATAAGATCACAAACAAACAAACACCAGATACAAAAATTAGGAGAAAAAGACTTAAACTTCCCTTCTGTTCCGTCCCGTGTGAGAAAAGAAATCTTTAACGCTTTTTTTATGTTCTAGTCTTACCAACAAATGCCTATCAATTAACATCAGGAAGAGAGTTATTGAATGTTATATAGAACCAATACTGTTGTACGGATGTGAGGCGTGGACAGTCAGCAAACAAAGTCAGAACAAGATTGAGGCAGCCGAGATGTGGTTTCTAAGAAGAATGTTGAGAGTTCCATGGACAGCAAAAAACAAACAAACGAGACAGTCTTGATGGAGGAAGACACAAGTAGATCACTCATAAGGAAAATTAGGAAAAAGACAGGCAACATTTATAGGCCATTTTATGAGGAAGGGGGATTTGGAGCACCTGGTCACAACGGGAAAGCTGGAGGGAAAGAGAGCACCGGGTAGACCCAGGGAGAAAATGCTGGACGGACTTGCAGAGTGGCTGGGGACGAGGGGGGTGGGGGAGATGCTAGGGGCAACGAGAGATAGAGACAGATGGAAGTCCATGATCGCCAACGCCATGCGGCAGGGCACCTGATGATGATGATGAGTCTTTCTAATGGTGTCAACTTAGTGTTTCACAGTCCCTGTCCCTTATCCATTTCTTTCAAGTTTTTTTTTTCACCAGCGCGTTGCCTTTATGTGCAGGTCTAAGTTGTCTGCCACCTTATCGCTGGAAGAGTTGGGTGCGGCACGTATGGGAGTTCCCAAGGCCATGAATCCCTCTTGAACAAATTCAGATTTAGTGCAGTTCGTGTGTGCGTGCGTGCGTGCGTGTGTGTGTGTGTGTGTGTGTGTGCATGTGTGTGTGTGTGTGTGTGTGTGTGTGTGTGTGTGTGTGTGTGTGGTGGTCATTAGTTAAATGTCTATTCACTTTAAGTGATTTTTAGACAAAAACAACAACAACAACAAATTAATAGATAAAATAATAATAATAATAATAATAACATAATAATAATAATAATAATAATAATAATAATAATTCTCTGTGTGTGTGTGTGTGTACATGTGTGTGTGTTTGTGTGTGTGCGTTTGTTTGTATCTGTGTGTGTTTGTGTGTATGTGCCCACTCATAAACAAACACACTTACACACACTGCACACACACACACACACACACACACACACTACG
>CM060308.1:8557075-8567075 GCA_030674185.1 Monoplex corrugatus | reverse complement strand
CTCTCCCTTTCTCTCCCTCTCTCTGTCTCTCACTTCAGGATCTGGCCAGCTCATGGGTTTATGCACAGGCTTAAGGCTTGTGCCATGATCACCATAGACATGGCACCTGTGACGTTAGTGCAAATGGAATTCGTTCCGAGCGCTGAGACGTCATCTTGAGAAACTGAAACTGAAACTGAATCTCTCTCTCACTCACACTCTCTTCCTCTCTCTCTCTCTCTCTCACTCTCTCTCTCTCTCCTCTCTCTCCTCCCTCCCTCTCTCTCTCTCTCCCTCTCTCCCTTTCTCCTCTCTCTTGTGTTCTCCAACTCTCCGTCCGTCCACAGTTAATCTGCTGTGTAGATCAAGATGTGTTTTTTCAAATCCGCTTCCTTCCTTCCTTCCTTCCTACCTTCCTGACCATTTTTCGTTGTTATACTGCTTCTGACGATTGAAAGAATGGACCAGCCGCTACGCCTCCGTGATCAAAGGCTCCGGCCGGTTCGTTTTTCTCCGACTTACAAGGTGCGGGATTATAGGGCGGTGATGATGGTGGTGGTGGTGGTGGTGGTTGATTTGGTGGGTTTTGTAGTGGTGATGATGAGTAACAGGAAGTCAGTTACGTCGTTATTGCCTATTTGGTTTACTGCTTGTTTTTGTTTTCTTTCTTTGTTCGTTTGTGTGTGTGTGTGTTTTTTGTTGTTGTATTCTCTTGTTTGTTTCTTTGTTTTCAAATACCCTTGCTTGTTTGTGTATTTGTTTTCATATTCTCTTGTTTGTTTGTCTGTGTCTTTTAAAATTTTTTTTTATATTCTCTTGTTTGTTTGTCTGTGTCTTTGTTTTTTTTTTTTGTTTATATTCTCTTGTTTGTTTGTTTGTTTGTTTTCATATTCTCTTGTTTGTTCGTATTTTTATATTCCCTCGTTTCTTTTTTCATATTCCCTTTGTTTGTATTTTCATATTCCCTTGTTTGTTGTTTTTATATTCCCTTGTTTGTTTTGTTTTTCATATTCCCTTGTTTGTGTTTTCATATTCCCTTGTTTGTGTTTTCATATTCCCTTGTTTGTGTTTTTATATTCCCTTGTTTTGTTTTTATATTCCCTTGTTTGTGTTTTATATTCCCTTGTTTGTGTTTTTATATTCCCTTGTTTGTGTTTTCATATTCCCTTGTTTGTGTTTTCATATTCCCTTGTTTTGTTCATATTCCCTTGTTTTGTTTTATATTCCCTTGTTTGTTTTTCATATTCCCTTGTTTGTTTTTTCATATTCCCTGTTTGTTTTTTCATATTCCCTTGTTTTTTTTCATATTCCCTTGTTTGTTTTTCATATTCCCTTGTTTGTGTTTTCATATTCCCTTGTTTGTGTTTTCATATTCCCTTGTTTGTGTTTTCATATTCCCTTGTTTGTGTTTTCATATTCCCTTGTTTGTGTTTTCATATTCCCTTGTTTGTGTTTTTATATTCCCTTGTTTGTGTTTTCATATTCCCTTGTTTGTGTTTTCATATTCCCTTGTTTGTGTTTTTATATTCCCTTGTTTGTGTTTTCATATTCCTTTGTTTGTGTTTTTATATTCCCTTGTTTGTGTTTTCATATTCCCTTGTTTGTGTTTTCATATTCCCTTGTTTGTGTTTTTATATTCCCTTGTTTGTGTTTTCATATTCCCTTGTTTGTGTTTTCATATTCCCTTGTTTGTGTTTTCATATTCCCTTGTTTGTGTTTTTATATTCCCTTGTCTGTGTTTTTATATTCCCTTGTTTGTGTTTTTTATATTCCCTTGTTTGTGTTTTTATATTCCCTTGTTTGTGTTTTCATATTCCCTTGTTTGTGTTTTTATATTCCCTTGTTTGTGTTTTCATATTCCCTTGTTTGTGTTTTCATATTCCCTTGTTTGTGTTTTTATATTCCCTTGTCTGTGTTTTTATATTCCCTTGTTTGTGTTTTTATATTCCCTTGTTTGTGTTTTTATATTCCCTTGTTTTGTGTTTTCATATTCCCTTGTTTGTGTTTTCATATTCCCTTGTTTGTGTTTTTATATTCCCTTTTCTGTGTTTTTATATTCCCTTGTTTGTGTTTTTATATTCCCTTGTTTGTTTTTTATATTCCCTTGTTTGTGTTTTTATATTCCCTTGTTTGTTTTGTTTTTTCATATTCCCTTGTTTGTGTTTTCATATTCCCTTGTTTGTGTTTTCATATTCCCTTGTTTGTGTTTTCATATTCCCTTGTTCGTTTTTTTCACATTCCTTTGTTTGTTTTTTCATATTCCCTCGTTCGTTTTTCATATCCTTTGTTTGTTTGATTTTCATGTTCCTTTGTTTGTTTGTTTCATCATATCCCACACAACGGTAATTACACTGAATCCCCACCCTCCCAAGAGAGATTGAAGCAGAAGGAGGGCGTGGTTTGGGATGTGGCACCTCCTCCCGAGAATACATACACGAATGACCTCATCAACACGATACTGACCTCCCAACACTTCCCCTTCAAACACAGTCCTTCCTCAACCCCACCCACACCCCAACCCTACCCCCACCCCCACTCCCACCCCCCTCTTCTCCTACCCGGGTGACCTGGTCACGTTGATAGTGGCCCTGTCCCTACCATTGCTGGCCCTTTGATCCCCCACCTCCCCCCCAGTCCATCACCAGCTTCGCGCATACCCGTCATGACAACAAAGGGAATAATTAACCCCTTTAACTTCCTTCGCCCTGTCCATCATCTTCCTTCATTATCAGCCATGACAGGAAAGAGAAAACTTAACCCTTTAACTTCCTTCGCCCTGTCCATCACCTTCCTTCACTATCAGCCATGACGACAAAGAAGAAACCTTAACCCTTTATCGCCCTTGCGCTGTGCACTAGCTTCCTACATTATCGGCCGTGACAAAAAAAAAAAAAAGAGAAAACTTAACCCTTTAACTCCCTCGCTCTGTCCATCAGCTTCCTGCGCTATCGGCCATGACAGCGAAGAAGAACTTAACCCTTTAACTCCCTCGCCCTGTCGTCAGTTTTCTTGTACTATCGGCCATGAAAGCTATGAGAAAACTTAACCCTTTATCTCCCATGCTCTGTGTTCTAGCTTCCAGCACTGTCGGCCATGACAGCAAAGAGAAAACTTAACCCTTTAACTCCCTTACCCTGTCCACCAGCTTTATGCGGTATTGGCCATGACAGAAAAGTAAGAACTTAACCCTTTCATTTCCCTTATCCTGTCCACCAGCTTACTGTATTGTTTGCCATGAGAGCAAAGAGAAAACTTAACCTTTTAACTCCCTTGCCATATCCATCAGCTTCCTGCACTATCGGTCATGATAGCGAAGAAAAAATTAACCCTTTAAGTCTCTCGCCCTGTCCACCAGCTTCCTGCACTATCGGCCAAAACAACGAAGAGAAAACTTAACCTTTAACTTCCTCGCCCTGTCCATCAGCTTTCTACATTATCGGCCATGACAACAAAGAGAAAACTTAACCCTTTAATTCCCTCGCCCTGTCCACCAACTTCCTGCATTATCGGCCATGACAGCAAAGAGAAAACTTAACCCTTTAATTCCCTCGCCCTGTCCACCAACTTCCTGCATTATCGGCCATGACAGAAAAGAGAAAACTTAACCCTTTAATTCCCTCGCCCTGTCCACCAACTTCCTGCATTATCGGTTGTAACAGAAAAGAGAAAACTTAACCCTTTAACTCTCTCGGCTTGTCCATCAGCTGTATGAACTATCAGCCATGACAGCAAAGAGAAAACTTAACCCTTTAACTCTCTCGGCCTGTCCATCAGCTTCCTGAACTATCAGCCATGACAGCAAAGAGAAAACCAACTTCCTGCATTTCCAAGCCATGATAGCAGAGCAAAAGCTTAACCCTTTTACTCCTGTATCCTATCCAACAGCTTCTTGTCTTATCATCTATGATGATCATCACCATGTGCCCTGCCGCATGGCGTTGGCGATCATGGCCCTCCATACGAATCTATCCCTTGTCGCTGCAAGTACATCTCCCACCCTCTCTGTCTCGATCAACTCTGCAAGTCCGTCCAGTATTTTCTCCCTGGGTCTACCTAGTGGTCTCTTTTTCCAGTCCAGCTTTCCTACAGTGCTTAGTCTAGACAATAGTGAAACATATGTGACCTCCCAACACGAAATCAGTCTTAACTCGCATTTTGGGCATTTTGAGATATGCTTATCACTGGAAAGTGTACATTCTGCTGATTATTTTGGTACTTGAATAAAGCTTGTACTAAAAAAACTGTAGAAGTTATGTATGTTTAAAGTCATTAACTTGTATGACGGCCATTTTGAGAAAATGGCCTCTAAAGTTTTTGTGTGCTCTCCTACACATTTTCCTTAAAGTTCTTTATTTGGTGGCTTTGACCCAGTTTGTTTCTAATTTTCGCTGTCATTATCTGAAAGGTGCACCAAAGAGCTTTCCATCTGTATATTACATGTGCGGTTACTGTACAGGTCACAGATCATAATAAGAAACAAAAATATGTACTTTTAGTAGGAAATTGCGTTCTTTCTGCTGCGATCGGTGCATTAAAATACCGTTTTAAAATTGATTAATAACAAATTTTGTGGGGGATAGATTATAGTCTACAGAAATCAATTTTGAGAAAAAGTCAAAACACCCCAGATAGACCCTCAGTCACTTTTCAGCTCCTAGTGCTGTTCGACTGACTGCGAGTTAAGACTGGTTTCGTGGTGGGAGGTCACATATAAAACGTAATCCATTCATTCCTTCACAACGTATACCCATATTTTCTCATCATCCTAGGATGGCAAATTAAACACTCAACTTTTTCACTTTTCCATTCTGTCCATCGAATTCCCGCATTATTAGTTATAAGAGGAAAAACAAATACATTACCCTTTCACTCTGTTTCAACAAGCTGCAGGAAGGTGGCGGATAAGATAAGGGAATGAAAGGGTTAAGTTTGTGCAGCTGGTGGGTAGGGTGAGGGATTTAAAGGGTCAAAGTATTACTGCCTGGTTACAGTATCCTTGGAATATATAATCGCGCTGGAAAAACCGGAGTGAATGAAAAGAGTGAGAGAGTGAGTCTAGTGTGTGTGTGGGGGGGGGGAGGGCTCTGTGTGTGTGTGTGTGTGTGTGTGTGTGTGTGTGTGTATGTGGCTGTGTGTGTGTGTGTGGCTGTGTGTGTGTGTGTGTGTGTGTGGTGTGTGTGTGTGTGGCTGTGTGTGTGTGTGTGTGTGGTGTGTGTGTGTGTGTGTGTGTGTGTGTGTGTGTGTGTGTGCTGTGTGTGTGTGTGTGTGTGTGTGTGGTTGTGTGTGTGTTGTGTGTGTGTGTTGGTGTGTGTGTGCTGTGTGTGTGTGTGTGTGTGTGTGTGTGTTGTGTGTGTGTGTGTGTGTGTGTGTGTGTGTGTGGCTGTGTGTTGTGTGTGTGTGTGTGTGTGTGTGTGTGTGTGTGTGTGTGTGTGTGTGTTGTGTGTGTGTGTGTGTGTGTTCTGTGTCCGTCTTGTCATGCTTCTCTGTTGTTTGTTCTTGTTCTCTTTTCGTCTTTGTCACTCTGTCTCTGTTTCTCTCTCTCTCTGTCTCTCTCTGTATCTCTCTGTCTCTCTATCTCTCTCTCCTCTATCTCTGTGTCTCTCTCTCTATGTTCTCTCTGTCTCCTCTCTCTGTCTCTCGTCTCTTTGTCTCTCTCTATCTCTTCTCTCTGTCTCTCTCTCTCTGTGTCTCTGTCTCTCTCATCTGTCCTCTGTTTACTTTCTGTCTCTCTTCTCTTTGTGTATTGTTTCTCGTTTTGGTTTGTGTTATCTTTCCGAGAACGGCCCAGTACCCACTATGTCCATGCAAGTGGATCAAGAGAGAGAAAGAAAGAAAGAAAGAAAGAGAGAAAGAGAGTGAGAGAAAGAGAGAGAGAGAGAGAGAGAGAGATTGGAGAGAGAACGAGGGAGAGGAGAGAGAGGAAGGGAAAGAGAGAGAGAGAGAGAGGGGAGAGAATAGATAAATAGGTAGACAGATAGATAGATAGATAGATAGATGACAGACAGATAGATAGACAGACAGATAGATAGATAGATAGACAGATAGAGAGAGATAGACAGACAGACAGACAGAGAGAAAGAGAGTGAGAGAGAGAGAGAGACAGACAGACAGACAGACAGAGAGAAAGAGAGACAGAAACAGACAGAGACAGAGACAGACAGACAGACAGAAAGAGAGAAAGACAGAAAGAGAGAAGCAAAATAAGAGAGAGATAATTTCGAACGAAAGAGATACAGAAAACACACAACGTACAGAGAGCGTTCAACGTGTGTCTTGAGGGAAATCCCACGTGAAGTGCAGTGAGTGGCTGTATGACGAAATCTACAACTCCCCACGTGAAACGGCGGAAAGCGAAAAGACCGATAGCTTTTCCACTACTACTCTCACTCCTACTAACTACAGGCTTCTGGGGAAGCCTTGAACCAACCAGTCGCACGGGGGATAGAGAGAAAGACAGACAGACAGAGAGAGAGAGAGAGAGAGAACAGGGAAAGACGAAAGGAAGGAATCAAGCGAGATCCTCACCCCGGCCGGGAAAGAGAACTTTTATAAGTTGTCTTCAGTCGGCAGAAAGCTTAGGGTAGTAGGATATTAAGAGAGCAGAGTGGTCCTAACAAGCGGCCAATGATTATGTTCGAGTCCCCGTGCGCTGGAAAGTGTCGTAGTGTGGATGGCTGTTTGTTTGTGTGTCCGTGCATGTGCTAATAGATTTACTGGTCCAGTTGATAAATACGTCCTTATTGCTGTACTCGTCTAGAAGATGGCTCTTTGATTGATTAGTAATAGTTCGCGACGACGACGAGAAGAAGAGAAAGTGTTGCTGATCCTACCATTTCATATAAAGCGGAAATTGGTCATGAAGATTTTCATCATCCGAAGCAAATAAATAATACATTTTAATGGATGAATAGTCTTGCTTTTATCTTTCCATGGAGGAGAGAGTAACAGTGATAAAGCTCTAATTTTTCAAGTGAAAATATAAGAAAAATAAAAAAAAAAAATCTATAAATGTGTCTTCGAATGTGGAAACAATATTCGTATTTTCTATCCCTGGATTACAGTTTCGGAGCGCAAAATTTGTGTCTGTGAATGAGAAAATTAGAATATCTTTCGGGCAATGGGTTACGTTTGGTGAACAATTGGAATTTCTGTTTCTGTGTACGGGATTACAGTTTGTGGACATTGTATCCTGTTTCAGAGAAATGGCCTAAGTTTTGTGGAAAACAACAATCTGGATTACATTTTCTTTTCGAACTTATTATCATTTTCAGTTGGTGCTTGTGAATAAACCAGAAACCAGGCCATCATGGCAGCAGCGGTGGCAGTACCTATGATGTTGTCTTTATCATTATGCAAACTACCATCAGACGCAGGACCGTGTGGCGAGTGGTCCATGAGATATTATTTCGACCATAGGGTAGGCCACTGCCGCATCTACTGGTACGGCGGGTGTAAGGGCAATGAGAATAGGTTCGAATCCATGGCAAAGTGTGAGAGCTCTTGTTATGTGGTCACCGATGACCTAGAGACAACGACCGCCAACTGGCGCTCACAGTTTTATTCTGCTCGTGCAGATGTGTGTCTTCTGGAACCGGAGAGAGGCGCCTGTTCGGACTACTCCATCAAGTGGCACTACGTTCCTGGGGACAACCGCTGCCGGAGGTTCTGGTACGGGGGTTGTCAAGGCAACGGGAACCGTTTTTCTACTGAGGACGAGTGTATGTCCAAGTGTCTTCAAAAAGGTCAGTTCTTACTTTTTGTTTGTTGTCCAGTTCCTGTACGATTTGTCTAGATGAACCTTTTTTGTTTTGTTTTGTTTTGTTTTGTTTTAAAAGAGAGATTGTTTTGTCTTGACCGGTGGTACACGTGTGTGTTCGTTCGTTCTTTAATTTAACGTCTTTTCACTATGAGTGATATTAGACGGGAAAAAAAAAAGAAGATGAGAGATGAGAGATGGGCGGGTTGGATTTGGGGCAGAGAGGAGACAGAGTTATAGACATAGGTAGGTGGGAAAATAGAAAAATGGAACAAGAACTTAACACTAACAATTAACATCAACAATGTGTATGGAAAATCTAACTCTAAAGTACAAACTTCATAAACTTCATAAACACGTGTGTGTGTGTGTATATGTGTGTGTGTGTGTTTGTGTTTGTGTATGTATGTGTGTGTGTGCGTGCGTGTGTGTGTGTGTGTGTGTGTGTTTGTGTGTGTGTGTGTGTGTGTGCGTGTGTGTGTGTTTGTATGTGTGTGTTTGTGTGTGTGCTTGTCTGTCTGTCTGTCTGTCCGCGACAACCGTGTGTATGAACAAGATTTTCTCGGCTTTTAATGTTTGGATCTTTACAAAATTTAAACCAAAGTTGTGGACTGTTCAGGAGTTGTGCGAATTCGTTCGTTTTGAAAAAAAACAACAACTCCAAGTTCAAGGCCACCCGGGATAAGAATTGTAAGATCAGCAAATTTTGAGGATGGCTTGAGAACAGAATTTTCTTAGGAACATTCGACAATATATTTTTTTTTCATCGTTATGACAGTCTATCATTGTCCTCAATGCATGTCAAGTTTCATTTCAACCGAAAGTTCTTCAAAGTCACTGTGATCTTGAAAATGAAGGAAAAATTCCATGATTTACCATAATCATTTTTGTGTTAAGAATGGAAAATTGTCGCGATGGTTCGACCATCTTGTTTGACTTAGAGTATGTGTTGTTGTTATTGTTTGTTATTTCGGTGTTTGTGTGTCTTTGTGTTTATCTATGAATTTGTCTGTCTGTCTGTCTGCCTGTTTGATTCTCTCTCTCTCTCTCTTTCTCTCTCACTCACTCACTCACTCACTCACTCACTCACTCACTCACTCACTCACTCACTCAATGCATTGATATGTGTACTTAATTTTCTTTCTTTTTTTCCCTGTTGAAGTTTTGTGTTTTGAAGCGGTTATAGCCCTGATATGGCTCTGCACAGTCGGCTGGGCTTTAAACAACAATAAAAAAAACAAACTCACTCACTCACTCTCTCTCTCTCTCTCTCGCTCTCTCTCTCTCTCTCTCTCTCTCTCTCTCTCTCTCTCTCTCTCTCTCTCCCTCCCTGCCTTTGTCTTTTTCTGTCTGCATCTTATAATTTTTCGTGTGCCTAACTCTCCATCTCTATCTGTAAAAGTTTCCGTTTCTCTGTTCATTCCTACTTCTCTGTCTCCGTCTCTCAGTACCTTTGTCTCTTTCTCTCCATTTTTGTCTCTGTCGTACTCTCTGTCTTTATTTCTATGTCTGTGAGTCCATCGGTCTGTCTGTCTGTCTTTCTGTCTCTGTCTCTGTCTCTGTCTGTCTGTCTGCCCGCCTGTCTATCTGTCTCTTCTGTGTCTCTTTCTATCTCTCTCCATCTCTGTCTCTCCTTGTCTCTCTGTCTCTGTCTCTGCTACCCCCCTCCCCCTGTCTCTCTCTGAAATACTTGAGTGTATCGTATCTGTACAAAACTTTGAAATTACAAGCCATTATGCTCAGCTGATGAAATCATTGATAATCATATTCGATATTCATTATGCATAGTAATCATATTCGATATTCATTATGCATATCTTTGTGTATGTTTATTTACCTGTGATATTAAAGCATTGCTCCCTACATTTCACTGTTCAGTAATTTACATAACCCTAACCCCCTCATAAAGGGTTGTGGAAAATCTGAATGAAGTATTTTACGTTTCCAAATTCAGTCCCCCACCCTCCTTCTGTTTGTCTTTCTCTCTCTCTCTCTCTCTCTGTGTGTGTGTGTGTGTGTGTGTGTGTGTCTTTCTCTGTCTCTCTCTGTTTCTGTTTCTGTCTGTCTGTTGTCTGCCTGTTAAATCTCTCTTTCTCCTGTCTTCTCTCTCTCTCTTTCTCTGTCTTTCTCTCTCTCTCTTCTCTCTCTCTCTCTCTGTCTTTCTCTCTCTCTTCTCTCTCTCTCTCCCTCCTTTCTCTCTCTCTTTAATATGTACATTTGTTGTGATTTCAAGACATCAATCTTCTCCATGACCTTCCTACTTTA
>CM060308.1:8537075-8539575 GCA_030674185.1 Monoplex corrugatus | reverse complement strand
GAGAGAGAGAGACAGACGAGACAGACAAAGAAGAGACAGACAGAGCCATCACTGGCATCCAAGCAAAACAGAGCGAACAGAAGAGAGAGAGAGAGACAGAGAGAGAGAGGGGAGAGGAGAGAGAAGACGAGAAGAGAGAGAGAGAGAGACAGAGAGAGAGAGAGAGAAGAAGAAGAGAGAGAGAGAGAGAGAGAGAGAAGAAAGAGAGAGAGAGAGAGAAGAGAGAGAGATAGACACAGAGACAGACCAGACAGCCAGCCAGCCAGACAGGACGACAGACAGACAGACAGCTGCCATCCGGGCTCCAAAGGCAGAAAAGGTACACTTTCCTGTTGGGCAATTAATTATCCCAAATCACAGTTTGCAATCATTAAGCCGAAACAGTTTTGCGGTAATGAATTCTTTTCTATTGTAGGGTCTAAACAGAAAAAAAAAAAAATAAACCAAATTAAATCTAATTGTGCTTGAGCGTTGTCATTTCGGAGAGCAAATTTGCCTCTACCGAATTTTTGTTATGCATCAAGAGGAAATTCCCGCAGAAATAATTCGTTGGAACTGGCATTTTCTTCAATAAAGATAATAACATGTGTCCATGAAATAAACGATATTGTCAGTGGAATTGTTGCCTGTTAACGAAAGTGCACACTGCGGCTTCTGGATCAGAATATTAGAACTTGCTTTCCTTGTTCATAAGAGAAAGTGCAGCAGAGAAAGAAACGGTAGTAAACCATCTTGAAGTAAACTGATGCCATGGCCAGAGAGTGGTGAGATCTCTGCAAACCTCGCCCACACAGGATGTTATATTACACACGAAATATTTCATTGATCTAAGTTAAATTACACAACGAAAATTTGGCATGCGGTTGCTAATCTACACAGATACAGACACGGACAGACAAACAGACAGACAGACACACACACACACACATACACACGCACACACACACTCAGAAGAGAGAGAGAGAGAGAGAGAGAGAGAGAGAGAGGAGAGAGAGAAAACGAGAGAAAAACCCCAGATACAGAGACGAGAGAGAGAACTCAGATACAGAAAAGGAGAGAGAGAGGAGACAGACACACAACACGATGAGAGAGAGAGAGAGAGAGAGAGAGAGACGCAAGATAGAGAGAAGAGAGAGAGAGAGAGAGAAGGAGAGAGAGAGAAGACGCACATAAGATAAGAGAGAGAGAGAGAGAGAGAAGAGAAAGAGAGAAGAAAAGAAGAGAGACGAGAAGAGAGGAGAGAGGGGAGAGAGAGAGAGGAGAGAGAGACAAACACTCACTCACACACACACACACACACACACACAACACACACACAACACAAACACACACACACACACACACACACACCCCACACACCCACACCACCACCACCCCCACCACCCGACACACATCACCCAACCCCTACCCTCTCCACTCAAGCAAGCTAGTGACCACACGCCCGCATTCACACACACACAAAAAAGGGACCTAACTGACATGGACTTGGAAGCTCACGTGACCTTGTGGTTTTGCAAACTAAAACTGTTACCGTCCCTTGAAATCATGCAGACCTCGTGTAAGACCATGCTGATGGTAACTAATCCTTGTTCATGTTGATAACATCAGCTAGGTATAGTTCCCACACGTCTCCCAGTGTGTGTGTGTGTGTGTGTGTGTGTGTGTGTGTTGTGTGTGTGTGTGTGTGTGTGTGTGTGTGTGTGTGTGTGTGTGTGTGTGTGTGTGTGTGTGTGTTCTCTGTCTCTGTCTCTGTCGTCCTGACTGTCTATCTGTCTGTGTGCCTATCTGTCTGTTTCTGTGTCTGTGTATCTGTCTGTCTCTTTGTCTCTCTGTCTGTCTGTCTCTGTCTCTCCCTCTTTCTCTCTGTCTGTCTGTTGTGTGTGTGTCTCTCTCTCCGTTCTTTGTCTGTCAGTCAGTCTGTCTGTCTCTTTTTCTTTCTTTCTCTCTTTCTCAGTCTGTCTGTCTGTTTCTCTCCGTCTGTGTGTGTGTGTGTGTGTGTGTGTGTGTGTGTGTGTGGTGTGCGTTGGTGCGCGCGCGCGCGCGCGTGCGTGTTTTAGGATCATCGCACTCAGGGAGCTTACCTTTGCGCTCACCTTTTTCTTTTTTTTTTTCGTTCAATTTTCTATGCTATCTTTAATGGCCACAGAACTGGCACAGTTTTTTTTTCATTTCACAATGCGATGTGATGATGTCGATGAGGATGATAATCACGATGCTATGGAGTTCCATCTAGGATTGAGACTGCGTTGTAGGGCTGTACTCTACGCTTACTATCATAATATATCCTAGCGTCAACCAGGTCCCAGAGATACAGACACCTGCGGTGCTGGTCAGAAGATTTCAGCAACACCCTCAATGACGCATCCGTGAAGTGGATGAGACTCGACTTGTGAGGTTCCAGTCTTCCCAACGAGCCCATAGCACGCCCAATTCTGGGTAGGAGCCGATTAGAGCCGAAAAATATTCCACAAATGACATAGTTTTGAAGAGACTGATGGGG
>CM060308.1:8524575-8529575 GCA_030674185.1 Monoplex corrugatus | reverse complement strand
CTTGAATGGACAGCAAAGAAAACAAACGAGACAGTCATGATGGAGGCAGACACAAGTAGATCACTCATAAGGAAGATTAGGAAAAGACAGGCAACATTTGTAGGCCATTTTATGAGGAAGGGGGATTTGGAGCACCTGGTCACAACGGGAAAGCTGGAGGGAAAGAGAGCACCAGGTAGACCCAGGGAGAGAATGCTGGACGGACTTGCAGAGTGGCTGGGGATGAGGAGGGTGGGGGAGATGCTAGGGGCAACGAGAGATAGAGATGGATGGAAGTCCATGGTCGCCAACGCCTTGCGGCAGGGCACCTGATGATGATGAAGACTTGAATGTTTAATTCACTGGATGGTTTTGACTGTTGTGTTGTATATCATATTACACACAGGTTGATTTGAATGTCCTGCGCCCTGTTTGCCAGCATCGTGCATCGTCAACCATACTCATCATCATCATTATCATCATCATCATCATCATCATCATCATCATCATCATCATCATCATCATCATCATCATCAGGTGCCTTGCCGCATGGCGTTGGCGATCATGGACTTCCATCTGTCTCTATCTCTTGTTGCCCCAAGCATCTCCTTCACCCTCCTCGTCTTCAGCCACTCTGCAAGTCAGGTCTAGCATTTTCTCCCTGGGTCTACCTGGTGCTCTCCTTCCCTCCAGCTTTCCCGTTGTGACCAGGTGCTCCAAATCCCCTTTCCTCATAAAATGGCCTATAAATATTGCCTGTCTTTTCCTAATCTTCCTTATGAATTATCTACTTGTGTCTGCCTCCATCAAGACTGTCTCGTTTGTTTTCTTTGCTGTCCATGGAACTCTCAACATTCTTCTTAGAAACCACATCTCGGCTGCCTCAATCTTGTTCTGGCTTCGCTTGTTGACTGTACTACTAGCAAAGCAAAAACTTTATCCCTTTGCTTTCTTCACCCTATCCAACTTCTGCCTGCAGAAAGCTGGGAGATAGGGTGCGGAGTCAAAGGGTTAAGGGCGTTTTTGCTATTGGTAGCTAGGGTGCGGGAGTCAAAGGGTTAATTTTTGTTTTTGCTGTTGATGGACAGGGTGCGGGAATCAAAGGGTTAAGTTTTTTTGCTGTCGGTAGATAGGGTGCGGGAGTCAAAGGGTTAAGTTTTCTTTTCAGTTGATAGACAGGGTGCGGGAGTCAAAGGGTTAACTTTTTTCTGTTGATGGACAAGGTTCGGTAGTCAAAGGGTTAAGTTCTTTTTTTTTTTTGCTGTTGACTGACAGGCTGCGGGAGTCAAAGGGTTGAGTTTTTTTACAATTGATGGACAGGGTGTGGGAGTCAAAGGGTTAAGTTGTTTTTTTCAGTTGATGGACAGGGTGCTGGAGTCAAAGCGTTGTGATTGTGTGTGTGTGTGTGTGTGTGTGTGTGTGTGTGTGTGTGTGTGTGTGTGTGTGTGTGTGTGTGTGTGTGTGTGTGTTGTGTGTGTGTTATTTGATTTTTTATTTTTTTATTTTCAGTTGATGGTCAGGGTGCGGGAGTCAAAGGGTTAAATTAAAGGGGTAGTGTGTAGCTGGGGGTAGGGTATGGGACGACAGTTCAAACTTGGGTACTTGGCCAGAGTTGCATAACGGTCCTGAGAGGTACGTCGGTGGTCACTTGACCCCCCCCCTCCCAACCCACCCCCCACCCCCACCCCCCAGGCAAACACGACGTGCAGTGCAAAAGCAGACTATGCTGACCTTAGGGGCCAAGCCTTTGTCCTCCCACTGTCGGGCTTAGTCACTTGTCCTTTGCCTTGCTCCACTCTCTCTCTCCCTCCCCTCTCTCCTCCATCCTCCCCCCTTCTGCCTTGCCTACACGTGTGTGTGTGTGGGAGGGGGAGGGTGGTTGGGTGGCCAGCCACCATGACCGGGTCACTGGGACTGAAAGGCTTCATTCCGACCCAAAGTAAGACTGCCAGCGTTTTTAAGTAACCAGAAAACAGATATACATACAGACATACGCACTCACGCAAGCTTGCACACGCACGCACACACACTCATACATACAATAGAACTGTAAGCGTATAACAAACTGGACACACACACATACACACACACGCACGCACGCACGCACGTACGCACACGCATGCACATACCCACACACGCGTATGCATGCACACATACACACGCACACACGCACACACGCACACATATACACACACACACGCACGCCACACACACACACACACACACACATACACACACACACACACACACACACACACACACACATACACACACACACGAATCAGTATGCGTAGTTTATATTACAAACTTGACAGACGCAAATTTTCGGCCAACTGGCCTTGATCAAGAGTAAACAAAAGTAATAAATAAATAAATATATAAATAAATGAATAAAGAAAGAAAGAAACAAACAAATAATAAATAAGTGAATGAATAAAAAACAAAACAAAACAATAAGAAAAACGAAAACAAAATTTAAGACATCAATCGCTTGTTTTCCCTAAAATTTGCTTAAGGCTGTTTTTGGTTGTTTTGTTTGTTTTTTTGTTGTTGTTTGTTTGTTGTTTTTGTTTTTTTGCAATACAACTTTGTTGTAGACCTATGTATTTAGTGACAAACAATTGCTTTTTCTTTGCTTCTTTAAATTTGTCTTGATTTCGGTGTTGATGTTGTTATTGTTGTTTTACTTTTTGTTGTTGTTTTTTTTTTTACTGTTTGATTCCGTTTTCTGTTTTCTTTCTTTTTAACCAGTACTGTGAAGTAGTGTGCTTGTTTACAAGTTATGTATGTGCAGATGCATACTTGTCAGTGTGTAAATCAAAAACAGCCTGTTTACCATACAGGGTGTACTTACGTTTAAGTACATGTGTTCGTTCGTTCTTTGATTTAACGTCTTTTCACTGTAAGTGATATTAGACGGGGGAGGTGGGGGGAGAGGGGGAAAATGTATAAATACTATAAAATGGAGAACGATAGTTGGACAGGTTGGATTGGGGTAGAGGGGAGACAGAGGAAAAAGTCATAAATAGGTGGTAGAGTATTAAAATGGAACGAAATCTCAACTCTAACATTTGTAACAATTAACTTCAGCAATGTGAAGGGAAAATTTAACACTAAAACATAAACTGCATAGAGTTAAAGTAATGCATTAACAGGACTGTGAACTAATGATTCTGAAATTTTAACAAGCAAAGATTGATCTGATGTTACTTTTTTGAAATGAGTTTCAGAATAGTTTTCTTGTGTAAAAATTTTCGGTAGAAAAGAACGTAGCATTTCGCAATAAAATAAACAGTGAAACAATGTGAACTGTTTGCCGCAAAAGTACATGTGTATGCAAGCACATATGTCTGATATAGAAATCAGTTGTCGGTCAGGATCAACATAAAGTATTATTAGTTTCTGTGTACGTTTTAAAAGCACTGGAGGAGTGCCTTCAGAGGTTTATGTATTGTGTGCTCCAGGTTCTTAACCCAATATATTTACAAATCAATTTAGAACACTTAAATAGAAACATATTCAGAAGTTGTACTACGTTCTGCAGAGTCAAAAGGACTTTATTTTTTCATCTGATTTTCCCCATTTTTTTCTTCTTTTTACATTCATTCTTTCGTCTGTTCTCTCTCTCTCTCTCTCTCTCTCTCTCTCTCTCACTCTCTCTCTCTCTCTCACTCTCTCTCTCTCTCTCACTCTCTCTCTCTCTCTCTCTCTCTCCCTCTCTCTCTCACTCTCTCTCTCTCTCTCACTCTCTCTCTCTCTCTCTCTCTCTCTCCCTTCTCTCTCTCTCTCTCTCTCCCTCTCTCTCTCTCACTCTCTCTCTCTCTCACCTCTCTCTCTCTCTCTCTCTCCCTTCTCTCTCTCTCTCTCTCTCTCCCTCTCTCTCTCTCACTCTCTCTCTCTCTCTCACTCTCTCTCTCTCTCTCTCACTCTCTCTCTCTCTCTCCCTCTCTCTCTCTCTCTCTCACTCTCTCTCTCTCTCTCTCACTCTCTCTCTCTCTCTCACACTCTCTCTCTCTCTCTCTCTCTCTCTCTCTCTCTCTCTCCCTTCTCTCTCTCTTTCCCACTCTTTTTTTTTCGAATGTCAACTTCTATGCTCTCAGTCTAAATGACAAACAGTGCTACTGCTACTCGAAATTCCTCATTTTTGATAGATTTTCTTTCACGCTGGGGTCAAACACTCGAGGAGATAAGTGATGTTTGCTTACAACCTTTATCTAATGGACGACAAACTGTGCGACAAAATGACCCCTGGTGTCTGTCACTGACTTGTTCTCTGGTGGACACTGGACACTGGTCAATTGATCACTAGGTGGGCGGGTCACGGGTGGGGAATTCTGTTAAGATTTCTGAGGTCCTTAACTGGACATTTGTCCTTGAGTGGACAAGACCACCCACCACTACCATCACCACCACCACACTGCGACCACCACCAACACCATACCACCACCACCACCACCATCACCACCACCACTACCACGACGACCACCACCACCACCATCACCACCACCACCACCACTACCACGACGGCGACCAACACCACCATCATCCCCTACTGAAATTATCTTTACGCTGATGATTCTCAACTTCAGAATATGATCCCTGAAATTATCACTTCCCATACCTGCGAAGCATCTAGCTGAAAGATGACAATTATCCAGAACTGGATGACACAAAATAAGATATACTTAAATGTTGATAAAACCGAAGCCATGCTTGTTGGTACCCAAAACAAAACTTGCCTCTATTACACCGAATACCATCCAGCTAGGTGACAACATCATCCCTCTCTCTGATTCTGTCAAGAACCTGGGTGTGACCCTAGACAACACTCTTTTGGTATAGGAATTCCTGACCCAGACCTGCCAATTATGCTACTATCAGATTCGGCACATTAGTTCATCATCATCATCATCATCAGGTGCCCTGCCGCATGGCGTTCGCGATCATGGACTTCCATCTGTCTGTATCTCTTGTTGCCCATAGCATCTCTCCCATCCCCTCGTCCCCAGCCACTCTGCAAG
>CM060308.1:8509575-8512075 GCA_030674185.1 Monoplex corrugatus | reverse complement strand
TTCCATGTAAAAGCATTATTTGTGACAAATTCCCAGCGCTGGACACAAGCATTCAAAACTATGCTATCAGATTTCACAAGAGATCTTTTACGGAGGCTGCTAAAGAAAATTTGATTCAAAATGTTTTCAAACTTTTCACTTCGTTTTTTTTTTTTTTTCAAAACAAGGAAGGACTACGCACATGTGACATATCAGCTGACCACAACTCCTTAAATTTTATCCTTGAGGAGACTGACTTCACATTCATACAATTGGAAAAGAAGTTCAAAAAGAATTTCGTGCCCTTTCCAATAACACCAGTAACTTGCAATACCCACTTTCTGTCATGTGAGACGAGTTTATACAGAATAGCTAGTTGTGTTGTGATTCAGATCTTTAATTATTAATTTTATTTATTTACTTTGTATATATTTTTATATATATATATGTTCCTTTTTTGAAGGTAAGATGCACGGATACCCATGTCATTTACATGTAACCAAGAATATTCCAATGATAGGCTGATACAATAGCAATATAGAATATAGATTAGGTAAAACATAGGCTAGGTAGGGCCTCAGGACCTGGCCAGCTCGTGAGTTTATGTGCAGGCTTAAGGCTTGTGCCATGATCACCATACACATGGCACCTGTGACGTTAGTGCATTCGGAATTCGTTCCGAGCGCAGAGACGTCATCTTGAGAAACTGAAACTGAAACTATCCAAAAATGGACTTATGGCACCTTGTGTGAGAGTGAGTCACAAATGATTAGTGAACAGGGGGAAAACCCCATAAAGTTGCAGACTTCGAAATTAAATTTGAAGCATCAGATCTTAAGTTCATAGCTGGACCAACTGCCCTGACCATCTCTCTCTGTGTCTCTGTCTGTCTCTGTCTGTCTCTCTGTCTCTCTGTCTCTCTCTGTCTCTCTGTCTCTCTCTGTCTCTCCCTGTCTCTCTGTCTCTCTCTGTCTCTCTCTGTCTTTCTCTCTCTCTCTCTCTCTGATGAATCATTATATTGACTGGTCTGGGAATGAAAATAGTTCTTGCATTTGGACGATTCCCAACGAGTGGACTGGTTCTTGCAGAAACGTAAACACATCTTCTATGGGAGAATCTTACGTATATACAGATCTTGGTGTAAAAGGGCCTGCAGGTCGCTTCTTCATAAAGTGAACAGGAGCCTGGTCTTAAAGACTTCTGTTATTTCTGTCAGACATTTGCAGGAACGCTTCTGACTGGCTCTCATGTACCATGTCTGTTTATGTCTTGCCACAGGTTGAGAGCTTGCAGAACCCGAGAACTGTACGATTGAAGTGATAGCCCAGTGATTAAGGATGTCGAACTATCAGTGGGGAAGGTCTAAGTTCGATCCCGCATTGTAGCACCTGGGCGGTAAATTCTGAAGGTTTTTTTCCCATACTCACAAGAGAAATATGAGTGACTACGAGTGAGATGAGAAAACCAATAGGCTATGAAAAGGAACCAGAAGAACAAGCAAACCAAAGTAAGCGCGTATTCAACACAACAAGACAAGACAAGACAAGACAAGCGCAAATTTTCGGCCAACCGGCCTTTGTCAAGCGCGAATACACGGTCACAAACAGACCACAAACAACGGATGATAAGAAGAGGACTAAAAACTTCCACTGGACGAGGCGGCAGGGAAGCTTTTAGTCCTCTTCTTATTATCCGTTGTTTGGTGGTGTTTGTGGTCTGTTTGTGACCGTGCATTCGCCCTTGACAAAGGTCGGTTGGCCGAAAATTTGCGCTTGTCTTGTCTTGTTGTGTTGAATACGCGCTTACTTTGGTTTGCTTGTTCTTCTGGTTCCTGTTTGCTTGGGCGCGGGCAGTCGCACTTGTTTTGGATCTTATGAAAAGGAAATATACTGAACTCACCTGAGAACTGGAACATACAGACTGTGCAGTGAGGTAACGCCTGTACAGTGTGAACAACGTGCATACTTGATGGACCCAATAGTTTAGAGTTTGTTGAAGACAGATTTATTGCACTAGGATAATTCCATATGCGCTACCCGCAAATCTGTCATTAATGATATGAAGGAGAAAGAGAAAGCAACTATTCGAGCTGGCCGCTGGACGGGCTGCCCAATAGAGAGATGAAGGCCCAGAATAAAGCAAGAGAGGACTCTTCAATTTTGTCTTGGTACAATCTACAAGACACAAGTAGATCACTCATAAGGAAGATTAGGAAAAGATAGGCCACATTTATAGACCATTTTATGAGGAAGGGGGATTTGGAGCACCTGGTCACAACGGGAAAGCTGGAGGGAAAGAGAGCACCAGGTAGACCCAGGGAGAAAATGCTGGACGGACTTGCAGAGTGGCTGGGGACGAGGAGGGTGGGGAAGATGCTAGGGACAACGACAGATAGAGACAGATGGAAGTCCATGATCGCCAACGCCATGCGGCAAGGCACCTGATGATGATGACAATCTACCTATCTATCTACCTACCTACATATATATATATATACATACATATATATATATGTATATAA
>CM060308.1:8494575-8497075 GCA_030674185.1 Monoplex corrugatus | reverse complement strand
TATCATTTTCTGCCTTGCTGGTCCATTCACCTGTATGTGTTCGATAAACTCTTTAGTGCTTTCTTTTAGGATTGATAAAAGGGTACATGTATTAAGTGCATTTTTGGCTTAAGGGAATGTTACACGCGAAAGCAATTCAAGGTAATTTAGGGCCGTTTTTATGAATGTTTTAATGTCCTTAGTTATGTTTAAATTTGTGTTCAGGTATGTTTTTTTAAATCCCCTGCGTGATAAATTAGATGGAGTGGTAAACGCCAGGAGCATCTCCTTAGATTAACAGCAAATGGCACAACATTGAGACAAACTGATAAGTTTAAATGTCCAGGAACAGTGGTTGCACCAGACAGCAGATGAGCATTAGAAATAGCCCGCAGAATTGGCGATGCTGAAACAGCAATTAACGAAATGCAAAGCGTGGAAATCTTCAACATTCTTCTTAGAAACCACATTTTTAGCTGCCTCAATCTTGTTCTGACTTTGAGTGTTGACTGCCCACGCCTCGCATCCGTACAACACCATCATAGCATTAGGAAAAGTTGTCCCAAAAGTATGTGGCCCTTCATGCCCTACGGTCATAGCGATCTCAGTCATGGTGGGTTTGGAGATGATGATCATCATCAGGTGCCCTGCCGCATGGACTTCCAACCATTTCTATCTCTCGCTGCCCCTAGCATCCCCCACCCTCCTCATCCCCAGCCACTCTGCAAGTCCGTCCAGCACTCTCTCCCTGGGTCTACCTGGTGCTCTCTTTCCCTCTAGCTTTCCCGTTGTGACCAGGTGCTCCAAATCCCCCTTCCTCATAAAATGGCCTATAAATGTTGCTTGTCTTTTCCTAATCTTCCTTATGAGTGATCTACTTGTGTCTGCCTCCATCAAGACTGTCTCGTTTGTTTTCTTTGCTATCCATGGAACTCTCAACATTCTTCTGAGAAACCACATCTCGGCTGCGGGTTTGGAGATATATCGGAAAATCAAACTAACGGGCCCTGGTGGTAGGGACACAAGAGCGGTGCAGAAAATTCGGCAGCTGGAAGAAAAATCCATTCCCTCACCACAGTCTCAGTGCCAGAGAGCCACCTAAGCTATCAAATCACTCACTACAGACTATATGAGGCCACCCACCAGAGAAGCCCACTGCTGCCTGATTAGTTTGGTAGAGTTAAGTATTACATTTTGATCCAATATAAAACCCAGGACATCACCTGGTAACCCTCCCCCTTACTTTATGTTATCAGGTTTTAACCCTTTGACTCCCGCATCATATACACGAACTGCAAAACAATTAACCCTTTAACTCACTTTGACTGCAAGGAGCTGGTGGACGGGTTTGTGGGAGTCAAAGGATTAAGCTTTCCATTGACGACACTGATTTAGTTGTGAAGCTGGACTGCTGCCCTCTGTCTGCTTTCCTCATCTCTCACTGTCGTAAATTTAATTCAAGCTTAACCCCGTATCCCATCTACCAAATGCAAAATTTTAAACCCTTTGACCCGTATCCCATCTACCAAATGCAAATCTTAACCCTTTGACCCCCGTATCCCATCTACCAAATGCAAAATCTTAACCCTTTGACTTCCTCATCTTCTCCACCAACTTCCTGCAGGAAGCTAGGGGAGAGGATGAGGGAGTCAAAAGATTAAGTTTTTGCTTTGCTAGCATGGTTGACAATGTAGGAAGCTGATGGACAGGGTGAGGGAATCAAAGTGTTGTTTTTGCTTTGTTAGCATGGTTGTCAATGCAGGGTATTGGTGGACAGGGTGAGGGAGTCAAAGGATTATGTTTTTGCTTTGCTAGCATGGTTGACAGCAGGAAGCTGGTGGACAGGGTGAGGGAATCGAAGAGTTATGTTTTTTGCTTTGCTAGCATGGTTGACAATGCAGGAAACTGATTGACAGAGTGAGAGAATCAAAGGGTTAAGTTTTTGCTCGCTAGCATGGCTGACAATGCAGAGTACTGGTTGACGGGGTGCAGGAGTCAAAGGGTTAAGTTTTGTGCTGTGCTAGCATGGTTGACAATGCAGGGTACTGATGGACGGGGTGGTGGAGTCAAGGGGTTAAGGTTTTGCTGTGCTAGCATGGTTGACAATGCAAGAAACTGGTGGACAGGGTGAGGGAATCAGAGGGTTAAGTTTTTGCTTTGCTGGCATGGTTGACAATGCAGGAAGCTGGTGGACAGAGTGAGGGAGTTGTAGGGTTAAGTTTTTGCCTTGCTAGCATGGTTGACAATGCAGGAAGTTGGTGGACAGGGTGAGGGAATCAGAGGGTTAAGTTTTTGCTTTGCTAGCATGGTTGACAATGCAAGAAGCTGGTAAACAGAGTGAGTGAGTGAAAGGGTTAAGTTTGTACTTTGCTAGCATGGTTGACACACACACAGGAAGCCTTTTGACAGGGTGCAGGAGTCAAAGGGTTAAGTTTTGTGCCGTGCTAGCATGGCTGACAATGCAGGGTACTGGTGGACAGGGTGCGGGGGTCAAAGGGTTAAGTTTTGTGCTTTGCTAGGT
>CM060308.1:8472075-8487075 GCA_030674185.1 Monoplex corrugatus | reverse complement strand
CTGCCATACAGTTTCTGGCAGATTTGGGTAGAGTGCATAGTTATGAATTATTCTAGTGCGATGAATCTCGCTTAAACAAAAACAAAACAAAACAAAACAAAAAACTAAACAGAAAAAACAACAACAAGAAGGATCTTCTCCATCACATGGCACATGTGACGTTAGTGCGTATGGAATTCATTCCGAGCGTGGAGACGTCATCTTGAGAAATTGAAGCTGAAACTGAAACTGAAACAAATTCCAGGCTTTGGACTTCAGTAGAGTGCGTATAGATTTGCCTATTTGCGATGAAGCTGTCTTGAACAAAATTTCCTCTGTGTACTCATTTCTGTTATGGGCGTGCATTATGTTTGTTGTTGTTGTTGTTGTTGTTGCTGAGTGTATGTGTTGTGTGTGTGTTTCAAGTATTGTAGATGGACATACAAATTTTAGCACAATGTAGCCCAGATTCTTCACCTGACAAGCATACAAACACGGACATAAAATCCAAACGCTTCTAGATTTGACTTCAGTTGGTTTCAGCGTCGGATTCACATGCTACTGGTTGCGGGGTACATTAAAATTGGCCTTCTCACTGTCCCATCTTAACATTATTGTTGTTCTGGTGGTGTCAGTATAGGATTAGATAAGTCCCCCTTCCCCCACTTCCCTGGGATGGTTATCCCCGTCGGCCATATCACCTGAGGTGGGTGTCGACGTAAAAACTGAACCCTTTTTATCCACTGGACGAGGCAGCAGGGAAGTTTTTAGTCCTGTTTTTATTATCCGTTGTTTGGTGTTTGTGGTCTGTTTGTGACCGTGCGTTCGCGCTTGACAAAGGCCGGTTGGCCGAAAATTTGCGCTTGTTTTGTCTTGTTTTGTCGGATACGCGCTTACATTGGTTTTCTTGTTCTTCTGGTTCAAATCAATAAATCAATCAATCAATCAAAATCAATATGACCTACCTTGCCAGCTCATAAGGCTCCAGGCTTATGTCATGATCATTGTAGATCTTCTCCATCACATGGCATCAGTGACGTCAGTGCATATGGTATTTATACCGAGCACGAAAAAGCTATCATGTAAAACCGAAGCAGAAACAGAGAGTACTGGGACATCCTCACCACTACCAGTGAACTCAAGATCTGATACCTCTAGTTCAATCCCAGCCCACAACATTAAAAACTGGCCTGGTCACTGTCCTATCTTAATGACGCCATCATTCTGGTGGTGTGTCAGCTTAGTGTTTGAAAGGTCCTTTCTCCCATTTCCCCCGTTTCAAAACCTTGCCAGCAGCGCATAGGGTTTTGTGTGCGGGCTCAGGAAATCTGTCAGAGAAATGCTGGCAGATTTGGGTGGAGCGCATATGGTGTTGTCCGAGCGCGGTGAATCCCTCTTGAAATAACTCCAATAATACCAATACATGTGGTGGTATCACTGGCCTGTAGGCTGTACATTGTTTCGCTCCAGCCGTCTTGCAGTTTTTGATTTGGTTCAATTTTTACGTCGACACCCACCTCAGGTGATATGGCCGACGGTGATAACCATCCCAGGAAAGTGGGGGAAGGGGGACTTACCTAATCCTATACTGACACCACCAGAACAACAATAATGTTAAGATGGGACAGTGAGAAGGCAAAGGAACGAATCTTTCATTTAATGTCTGTTCACAATAATGATCTTAGACACTAACAGTGAGAAGGCCAGTTTAATGTGCGCGCCCCGGGATTCCAGTCTTGCAGTATTGATCGTCTGGACTATATACTGACTGTCAGCACTACTTGAAGGAGGCCCAACACTAAATCAGATGATTAAAGTTCCAGACGCTTCTATTCTAACTAATGTGCCACAAACACCTTTGAAATGGTTTCTTCTTTCTGCTTCAACAGTATTGGCTTGTGACAGGTATTTGTGTATGTGTTTGTTTGTTTGTGTGTGTGTTGTTTGTTGTGTGTGTGTGTGTGTGTGTGTGTGTGTGTGTGTGTGTGTGTGTGTGTGTTTGTGTGTGTGTGAGTGTGTGGGGTGTAACTGTGTATATATGTATGTGTGTGTGTGCGTGTGTGTGCTACGTGCAAGTGTGTGTGTGCGTGAGTATGTGCTACGTGCATGTGTGTGTATGAGTGTTTGTGTGTGTGTGTGTGTGTGTGTGTAGAGAGAGAGAGAGAGGCACAGAGAGAGAGGTGAGAGATAAAGAGAGAGAGAGGTAAAGAGAGAGAGAGAGGCAGCAAAAAAGAGGCAGTGAGAGAGAAGGCAGAGGTAAAAATGAGCAGCTGAGAGAGAGAGAGATGAGAAGAGAGAGAAAGAGAGAGAGAGAGAGAAAGAAAGAGAGAGAGAGAGAGAGAAGAAGAGACAGAGAAAGAAAAGAGAGAGAGAGAGAGAGAGGAGAAGAAAGAAGAGAGAAGATAAAGAGACAGAGAGAGAGAGGCAAGAGAGAGAAAGAGAGAGAGAGATGAGGCATAAAGAGAAAGAGAGAGAGAAAGAGACAGAGAGAGGAGGGGTGGAGGCTGGAACAGACGTTATAATGATCGCATTAAAGCAATAATGCGGTACGTCAAAGATTCTATCCCAGAAAATGAAAACTCGCAAATCTGTCGAGTTGTGTTTATACCACGGCTCATTTTTTGACACGAAACATCACATAAACAGACACACTTGTGAACCCGCCTATACAAATACACTCTTATGTACGCACTAATTGACAGTTCCGCCCAAAAGGAGCTGCATAGTTTTGCAGGAAGTGCACGCAGACAGACAGACAGACAGACTGGTAGAATGCGCGTGCATTGACAGAACTGCAGACGTACTAACAGACGTACTAGGTAGATGGGTGTACTAGACTGACAGACCATCTAGACAGACACATACTAAACAGACGTACGACACAAGGCACTAGACAGCGTGAATAGACAGGTGTACTAGATAAATATACTAGACAGATTAGACAGAGTAGATAGTTGTTCTGTTTTGTTGAGTTTAAAGTCCTACCACTCTCAGAGTATTTGAGGACTAGCTATAAGAATGTTGCTCAAAGAAGCTGTTCACAAAGCCGGTAACCGCCCTGCGGAAGAATGTGCCGATCCGTTCGAAGCGGTTGAGATCGCCCGACCTTTTCCGGCACATGTGTGGGGAATTTCCATCACTACTGGCCTTGCTGTGGTTAGAATCTTGGTCAGTCTTGCGTTGAATGTTCTGAAAATAGTACGAGCATTCTGGGATGCAAGGAACTTTCCATTCACTACTGAAAGACTTTGTACTGACGCCGTGCTACATTCGAATGTGAATACTAGGAGCTAGCTTTACATCTAGCAGTGCAAATGCGAAACGGTTTTAAAACATTTTGATTGCATTGTGAGATACCGATGCTATCGTTGGATTCTCTGATGAATAGAGTAGATTGGTTGATAAGTTTAGATATGTGGGAATGGTCATCTTGATCATCAAAGTGTACATTGACATCACCCAAAATGACAAGTTTCCCTGACCTTAGAGTGTAGTAATCAAGAAAAGACTCAATTTCATTATCAAACATGGAAGGAGAGAGTTAATTCGCACGGCTGGGAAGAAGACAATAAATTATAAGAGAAAATTACAATTTGACCAGACATACGAAAAACGACTTCAGCGGTTTTAAATGACGCAATAAAAAAAGAAAAGAAAAAAGGCGTGGGTGAAGGAGAGACGGGGTTCACGCATATCTTTTATACTCAACAGCAGTCCCACCTCCGCGAGAGGCTCGAGGGAAGGAGCGGAATTTGTAACTTGGAGGTGTGAGTTGTTTAAAGTTTTGGCTCATGGTCACATGATTTCAGCCAAGTTTCTGTCAGAAACAACCCAAACAAATCAAGATTATTTTTTCAAAAATGAAATCTGAGATAGTATCAGTCTTTTGATCATGACAAACATATTGAGCATTGAATAAACAGACTGTGAAGTTGGCAGAAGACAAAGGACAAGAAGATAACAGTTGGCTGTGAAGCAGAGAGGCCACATGTGGAAGGTGCCAGAACAGGAGATCCAGAGGTACAGATGTACGATTAATGCAGGCGTACTAAACAGACGTACTAAACAGACGTACTAAACAGACGTACTAGTTAGGCAGACATACAAGGTATTCAGACTTACTAAACAGAGGGCTAAACAGATGTACTAAACAGATGGGCTAAACAGACGTACTAATCAGACGTACTAGTTAGGCAGACATACAAGGTATTCAGACGTACTAAACAGACAGGCTAAACAGACGTACTAATCAGACGTACTAAACAGACGTACTAAACAGACGGGCTAAACAGACGTACTAATCAGACGTACTAAACAGACGTACTAATCAGACGTACTAAACAGACGTACTAAACAGATGGGCTAAACAGACGTACTAATCAGACGTACTAAACAGACGTACTAAACAGATGGGCTAAACAGACGTACTAATCAGACGTACTAAACAGACGTACTAAACAGACGTACTAAACAGACGTACTAGTTAGGCAGACATACAAGGTACTCAGACGTACTAAACAGACGGGCTAAACAGACGTACTAATCAGACGTACTAAACAGACGTACCAGTCAGGCAGACATAGAAGTCAGACAGGTTAAACAGACGTACTAAACAGACGTACCAAACAGACGTACTAAACAGACGTACTAAACAGACGTACTAAACAGACGTAATAAACAGACGGGCTAAACAGACGTACTAAACAGACGTACTAAACAGACGTACTAAACAGACGTACTAAACAGACGTACTAAACAGATGGGCTAAACAGACGTACTAAACAGACGCACTAAACAGACGGGCTAAACAGACGTACTAAACAGAGGTACTAAACAGACGTACTAAACAGATGGGCTAAACAGACGTACTAAACAGACGTACTAAACAGACGTACTAAACAGACGTACTAAACAGACGGTACTAGACAGACGTACTAAACAAACTAACAGACGTACTAAACAGACGTACTAAACAGACGTACTAAACAGACGTACCAAACAGGCGTACTAAACAGATGTACCAAACAAACGTACTAAACAGACGTACTAAACAGACGTACGAAACAGACGTACTAAACAGACGGGTTAAACAGATGGGCTAAACAGACGGGCTAAACAGACGGGCTAAACAGACGTACTAAATAGACGTACTAAACAGATTTACCAAACAGGTACTAAACAGACGTACTAAACAGACGGGCTAAACAGACGTACTAAACAGACGGGCTAAACAGACGTACTAAACAGACGTACTAAACAGACGTACTAAACAGACGCACTAAACAGACATACTAAACAGACGTACCAAACAGGCGTACTAAACAGATGTACCAAACAAACGTACTAAACAGACGTACTAAACAGACGTACGAAACAGACGTACTAAACAGATGGGTTAAACAGATGGGCTAAACAGACGTACTAAATAGACGTACTAAACAGATTTACCAAACAGGTACTAAACAGACATACTAAACAAACGGGCTAAACAGACGTACTAAACAGACGGGCTAAACAGACTAAACAGACGTACTAAACAGACGTACTAAACAGACGTAATAAACAGACGTACTAAACAGACGTAATAAACAGACGTACTAAACAGACGTAATAAACAGAAGTACTAAACAGACGTACTAAACACACGGGCTAAACAGACGGGCTAAACAGACGTACTAAACAGACGTACTAAACAGACGTACTAAACAGACGTGCTAAACAGACGTACGAAACAGACACACAAAACAGACGTACTAAACAGACGTACTAAACAGACGTACTAAACAGACGTACAAACAAACGTACTAAACAGACGTACTAAACAGACGTACTAAACAAACGTACTAAACAGACATACTAAACAGACGTACTAAACAGACGCACTAGTCAGGCATACTAAACAGACGTACTAAACAGACGGGCTAAACAGACGGGCTAATCAGACGTACTAAACAGACGTACTAATCAGACGTACTAAACAGACGTATCAAACAGATGTACTAAACAGACGTACCAAACAGACGTACTAAACAGACGTATCAAACAGACGTACTAAACAGACGTACTAAACAGACGTACTAAACAGACGCACTAAACAGACGGGCTAAACAGACGTACTAAACAGACGGGCTAAACAGACGTACTAAACAGACGCACTAAACAGACGCACTAAACAGACGTACTAAACAGACGTACTAAACAGACGCACTAAACAGACGTACTAAACAGACGTACTAAACAGACGCACGAAACAGACGTACTAAACAGACGCACTAAACAGACGCACTAAACAGACGCACTAAACAGACGTACTAAACAGACGTACCAAACAGACGTACTAAACAGACGTACTAAACAAACTAACAGACGTACCAACAGACGGGCTAAACAGACGTACTAAACAGACGCACTAGTCAGGCAGACATACAAGATAGTCAGACAGGTTAAACAGACGTACTAGACAGAGAGACGTACAAGACGTACCGTCGTACTTAACAGACCTGGTTGACGACAGGATACATTGTGACACAAAATGTGGAGTACAGATCTATCACGCAGTCTCAATCCTACCTGGAACTTCATAGCATCGTGATTATCGTCCGAATCGACATGACGACGACGACGACGACGACGAGCGCCACCACCACACCACCGCCACCACCACCACCACCACCATCATCATCATCATCACCATCATCATCATCATCATCATCATCATCATCATCATCATCATCATCATCATCATCATCATCATCATCATCATCATCATCTTCATCGTCGTCGTCGTCATCACAGCACTGTGAATACTGTCCCAGCTTCTGTTGCCATTGGGATTGTGTAGAAAATGGGACAAAAACAAAATAAAAAAACAAACAAAAAACCCCACCAACAAACAAACAAACAAAAAACAAACACACACACAGAGAAAAAAAAGAAAAATGTGAGCATATAAAGTAAACTGCCTAAGTAGGATGATCTTTAAAAAAAAAAAAAAAAATATATATATATATATACACACTTCGGAAGGGGACGAAGAACGAGTCGGACCTGTGTGCCTTCTGGCCTGCACACGCTAAAGATCCCAAGGCAGTTGAAAATCGGGAAGAGCAGGACTTTTGCCCGGGAGAATCCGACGATAGCATCGGTATCTCGCAATACAACCAAAAAAAAATGTTAAGGCTTCTTTGAACAACATACTTATGGCTAGTCCTCGTAAACTCTGACAGTGGCAGGACTTTGAACTCAAGAGAACAGAACTTTTGCCCGGCTGCTCTGGCATAAAATATTGGGTAGATTGGTTCATTTTCGAGGTCCCTCCCATTGAAGGCCAACTAGCCTCCTTGCCTTTCTAAAGGTTTGGTCCTAAAAATGGGTGGCGCTGCACTGCGGCGACGGGCTTTGAAAGGGGAGAACAGCCGGAGTTTCATATGGTAAATCCGCTGTGACAAAAGAAATGAATAGGAATTCTAAATATGAATATATGAATAAACAGATGAAAACATATACATCCCCTCCCGTTCCCTCCCACCCCCGCTACACTCCCCAATCCTCGATACTAACTGACCGCACTTCATCATCATCATCAGGTGCCCTGCCGCATGGCGTTGGCGATCATGGACTTCCAACCATCTCTATCTCTCGTTGCCCCCCCAGCCACTCTGCAAGTCCGTCCAGCATTCTCTCCTTGGGTCTACCTGGTGCTCTCTTTCCCTCCAGCTTTCCCGTTGTGACCAGGTGCTCCAAATCCCCCTTCCTCATAAAATGGCCTATAAATGTTGTTTGTCTTTTCCTAATCTTCCTTATGAGTGATCTACTTGTGTCTGCCTTCATCAAGACTGTCTCGTTTGTTTCCTTTTCTGTCCATGGAACTCTCAACATTCTTCTTAGAAACCACATCTCGGCTGCCTCAATCTTGCTCTGACTTTGCTTGCTGACTGTCCACGCCTCACATCCGTACAACAGTATTGGTTCTACATAACATTCAAGAACTCTCTTCCTGATGGTAATTGACAGGCATTTGTTGGTAAGAATGCTTGTCATCTTCTTGAATGCTGTTTTGGCTTGGCCGATTCTGCCGGCTATTTCCGATGTGCATCTGCCGTCTGATGAAATGACCGTTCCCAGGTATTTGAACTTATTAACCTGTGTCAAGGTTGTGCCATATGCTGTTATTTTGCATGAGGAGATTTCATGTTTTTTTCTGATCACCATGACTTCAGTCTTCCTGCTGTTTAGTTCCAACCCCATACTTTTGCTTTCTATTTCTAGTATATTCACACGGTTTTGTAGGTCTCTTTCATTTTCTGCAATTAGCACGGTGTCATCTGCATATCGAATGTTGTTTATCATTTTCCCTCCAACCTTAAATCCAGGGTCTTCTTCTAGGTTTCTCATGATGTTTTCGCTGTAAAGTGAAAACAGATCTGGTGTGACAAAACACAACCCTGTCTGACTCCTCTTTTGATGTTTTGGAAAAGAGCTTATATTGTTTTCTATTCTCATTGCGGCTGTTTGTTCCCAGTACATATTCCTGACCGCACTTACATCCCACAAATTCACAGAAATATACGTCTGAGCAACTTGGCACATAGCCTGTATCTGCCCAACAACATGATTTATCGTCTTCATCAATTCATCTCGCCCCAGTTCAGCTCTCCAACCCTGATAAAACTGATACAGGAAAAAGCATTACAACAAGGCGTTATGTTCTGCACACCTTCGTCGTCTTCTTCACTATCACTCCAATTCCCTCTTTTTACGTTTCTTTAAATTTCTGTGATTTTGTTGTTGTTGTTGTGTTTTTTGTTCAGGAAGAAAATTCCGATATACACACAACACATTCACATGCACGCGGATGGATACATGCACGTAGTGGCACATCCAAGTAAACACACATACACACACGCATACGTACACACACACACACACACATACACACATACGCACACACACACACACACACACACACACACAAACATACGCACATACACACACACGCACACACGCACAGACAGACACACACACACCACCAAACAAACAAACAAACAAAAACAAACACACACACACAAAAAAAAAAAGGAAAAATGTGAGCATATAAAGTAAACTGCCTAAGTAGGAAGATCCTTAAAATATATATATATATATACACACACACACTTCGGAAGGGGACGAAGAACGAGTCGGACCTGTGTGCCTTCTGGCCTGCACACAGAAAAATAAACACACACAGAGACACACACGCTCGCGCACATTCATACCCACCCACCCACCCACACACACACATACACAACAAAGAACGAACGAACATAAACACACACAGACAATCGCGCGCACACACACTAACACATACACAGGCAGGTACAGACAAACAAACACTTACGCAAGCCCACACACAGATACAGACATAGATACATACGTACACACAGACACTTTCACACAGACACACAGAGACACACATTCACATGGACACATACAGACCCACACAGTCAGAGACAGACAGACACACAGACAAATAAACACACACACAGACACACGCGCTCGCACACACACATACTCACCCACCCACCTACCCACCCACACACACACACACATAACACACGCACACACACACACATACACACACACGCACAGACACACATACTACACACACACACACACACTCACACACACACAAACACACACACACACACACACACACTCCCTCTCTCTCTCTCTCTCACATGCACTCATATACGCAGCACAAACAAACACACACACACACACACACACACACACACGCATACATACACACATATACACACACATACACACAGACTAAACACACACACACACACACACACACACACACACACACACACACACACACATACGCACACACATACACACACACTCACACACACACACATACGCGCGCGGCGTCTCACCTTTTGTTGATTACAATCAGCCTCCATGTTTACTGACGAAAGATTGTGAGAATACTAGTAAGCTCGCGTAATAATGTTTGTGTCATTTTTTCAAGCTTTTCCCATTAGAATCACAGCAGTGTCTTTGGTATGGCAGCCGTCAGATTTCGTTGATATTATGCAACAAGATTCTTGCCAAGTTGTGTGTGTGTGTGTGTGTGTGTGTGTGTGTGTGTGTGTGTGTGTGTGTGTGTGTGTGTGTGTGTGTGTGTGTGTGTGTGTGGTCTGTGCGCGTGTGTGTGTGTTTGTGTGTGTGGTCTATGTGTGTGTGTGTGTATTTTGTGTGTGTGTGTGTGAGTGTGTGTGTGTGTGTGTGTGTGAGTGTGTGTGGTCTGTGTGTGTGTGTATGTTTCTGTTTGTCTGTGCGTATGTATGTGTGTGTTGACGTGTGTGTGTGTGTGTGTGTGTGTGTGTGTGTGTGTGTGTGTGTGTGTGTGTGTGCCCTCCCCTTCTCTGTCTGTCTGTGCCTCGCACTGTCTCTTTCTGCATCTCTTTCTCTGTCTCTCTGTCTCTATGTATCTCTCTGTCTCCTTCTCTCTGTCTTTGTGCCTCTCTGTCCCTCCCACCATCTTTCACTCTTTTTTTCTCGCTTGCGTGCTCGCTAATTCCAACACCGTTCACTATCATGTAGATATGTTTTTTTTCATGTCTTTCTGCTTCTCAATCTGGCTGTATTCTATATCTGTTTACTTGTCTGTCTCTGTTTTCTTTATTGTTATTTTTATTATTATTATTGTTTATTATTGTTGTTGTTGTTATTGTAGTTGTATTTTTTTGTTGTTATCATTGTTGTTATCATTATTATTGTTGTTATTGCTGTTGTTGTTGTTGTTGTTATTGCTGTTATTGTTATTTGTCATTATTATTTATATCATCATCATCATCATCATCATCATCATCATCATTCATCTCATCTCATTGTTTTATTGTTGTTGTTGGTAGTAGTAAAGTAGTAGTAGTATGTAGTAGTAGCAGCAGCAGCAGCAGTAGTAATAAATAGTATTGTTGTTGTTATTTATTTATGATGATGATGATGATGAATGATGATGATCGATGATGATGATGATGATTATTTTTATTATTATTATATTATTATATTTATTATTATCATTATTATTATTATTATTCATTATCATTATCATTATTATATTATTATTTCATTTATTCTTTTCGTTATTTAGATATACCCTTACACTTTCATAAAAACAAAGAGCTAATAATCTGATTAACCGACATTATTGATGTTCTTTTGCAACAGAGGCACAATGGGTTTAAAACGGTAAAGAAGAAATGAACAGAAGGAAGTAGGGGGAATAGAAGGGGGAAGGGCAGAGGAATGGTGAAATTAGGGACACGTGTTTCATCTCACATCAATATAATAGGGAGCAAACTTCACCTCATTTTCTGTTCCTGCGATACAGCAACTCTTTTGTTTATCTGCCACACCCCTACCCCCCTTACAACGTTCAGCAGCGTTTCTTCTTTTTGTCTCTCCATTTTTTCCAACAGACATTATAGCTACTGTATTTATCTTCCGGTCTCTCTGTTTTATGTCTGTTTTTTTTTTCTTTTTGTTCTTTATATATTATTATTCTTTCTTTTTCGAATTTTCTTTTTCTTCCTTTCTGTTTCTTGTGCTCTGTGTCTTTCTTTTGATGAAAGATGAAGTTTCATGAAAAAAAAAAGAACTGATGTTTGTTTCGTTTTTTTTTTTTTTCTCTGTCCGCATTTAATTCGTGTTTTTTTTTACTTTCTTTCTGTTCCACTGTTCTGTTTCAGTTTTGTCTTCTCTCAAAAGGAGAAACTGTTTGATGTCAACTGGAGAAGAGTATGTATGTGTGTATCTGAAAAAAAATGTTTAGTAAGAATTTTTTTTCAGCTTTTTATGGATGGATCTTTACGAAATTTTGATCGGAAATAAATGTGCACAGTGAGGAGTCACGAACCGCGTAACTTAAAAAGTCATTGCGCCAAAGTCAAGGTTATACATCTCATCATCATATCATCATCATCATCACCATCATCGTCGTCTCGTCTCGTCATCATCATCATCATCATCATCATCAATCATTGCGCCCCTGCCGCATGGCGTTGGCGATTATGGCCCTCCATCTGAATCTATCCCTTGTCCCTGCAAGTACATCTCCCAACCCTCTCTGTTTTCAGCCACCCTTGCAAATCCGTCCAATATTTTCTCCCTCGGTCTACCTGATGCTCTTTCCCCTTCCAACTTTCCTGTTGTGACTAGGTGCTCAAATTTTTCTAGCCTCATAAAATGTCTTATAGATATTGCTTTGTCTTTATTTGATCTGCTTCGCTAATGTTCCTTTTGTGTTTTCTTCTTTCAAGAATATCTCGTTTGTTTTCTTTACTGTCCATGGAACTCTAAACGTTCTTCTTAGACACCACATTTCAGTTGCTCAGTTTTCTTCTAACTTTGCACGTCAAGGTTACATGGACCAAAAAGTGCTAAAATCAAAACTCGAAAAAAATCTACCAAACACCATCTCTTTTACTAGATATCTTACCAAAATTATCAAATAGAGGAATATAATGCAAAACTGAGCTGGAATTCACACGCTTTTAAAGAAAAATGGTTACCATGTTTGTCCCTGTTAGCAGATGAAGTTTGATGTGACTTTGAAATGAAGTTTGATGTGACATTTGGCTTCTATATGAGATACATGTATGCGTGATTTCTGTATGACCTGCCTCTTTATATTTGAATGTTTGTCTTACATATAATTGTAAATGACTGTAAATTTATGCACATAGAACCTTTGATGAAGATGTAGGCGTTTTGCATGTGTTGTGAACTTTGGGCTCATGCGGATAATCTTGCTTTGCTAATGCGTTTATCATTGACCTCTTACTGACAGAGAATCTAATAAAATCAATTAACAAAAAACAAACAAACAAACAAACAACACAAACAAACAAACACACCAACATCAACTAAAATCTAAAACCGTATAAATTAAACGACCTTATATCGTTTAAGAAAACATAACAGACTAATAGATATGGCATATGTTCATGATTTCTGCTCAATCCATTGTATACACATCTTGTTCTTTTTTTATGCTATTGTAATAATGTTTAGCAAACGTTGTATTTATTTGTGTTTTGTTAAAAAAGAATTAAAAAAAGTTTGAGAAAAAAAAAGTGCTAAAATCAGCTATTTGTTTTACACAGTCGTGTGAACAACACTTTCTGATGGCCTTCTGAAAACATTTAAATGATGTTTCTCCATTGTCGTGACAGTCTGCCATTGTCCTCTCATCACGTCATGTTTTATCTCACCTAATGCTTCTTTAATGTCACAGTGACCTTGAAAAGAACAAAATCTGGATTTTGTTGTTGTAAGTTTTGTGTAAAAAGAAAAATGTTTGAAAGGCTGGACCATCTTGTTTATCTTTTTGTTTCGTCTCTCTGTCTCTGTCTTCTGTCTCTGCTCTCTCTCCTCTCTCTCTCTGTCTTGTGTGTCTCTCTCTCGTCTCTCTCGTCTTCTCTCTCTCTATCTCTTCTCTCGTCTCTCTCCTGTCTCCGTCTTCTCTCTCTCTCTCCCCTCGCTATTTCTCCTTCGTCTCTCTTCTCTCTCTCTCTCAGTCGCTATTGTGTTGTGCATGTGTGTCTGTCGTTTTGTAGTGCGTGTGTGTGTGCGTGAGATGAGTGTGGAGGAGATGAGGGTGAGGGGATGAGTGTGTGTGTGTGTGGTGTGTGTGTGTGTGGGGTGTGTGTGTGTGTGTGTGTGGGTGATGTGTATGTGTGTGTGTTGTGTGTGTAGTGATGTGTGTGTGTGTTGTTCGTTTGAGTAAGTTTTTCGTGTATGTGTGTAGTGATGTGTGTGTGTGTGTGTGGTGTGGTGTGTGTGTGTGTGGTGAGTGTGTGTGTGTGTAGAAACAGAAAACAAAAAAGAAAATGTTATAAATGATAATTTGGAGGCGCAAGGAAGAAAAAAGAGGAGATATATTCAACGTGTAAAAGACACGTGTTTCTTGTCATGTGGATGTAAGCAGCAAATGTTTGCCACATCATCAGTATCCTGTCAAAGATGCACTTATAATTGTGTATACACCATTCCTACACCTACACCCAGCACCCCTCACCCTCCTACCTACCAATTATACCTGTCTCAGCCACAGCATCTGTTCCATATGTTACTTTATTGTCAAATCACAAAGGTGTAATCAATATGATGGATGTCTGTTTTCATCTTCTCGTCTTTCTGTCCTGGGTTTTTCCTGTCTGTCTGTTTTTTTTTGTTATTATTTTTTTTTTTTTGTCTTTGATTCGTTTGTTAAACCTTTTTTTTTTTGTTCTGTTCCTTCTCTTTTGTCCCATTTTCCTGTCTTTATTCTTTTTTTTTCTTAATTAATTGTCTTTCTTCTTTCTTTCTTTCTTTATCGTTCATTTCTACTCCTTCTTTCTTTTTGTGTTTCTCTCTGTCTGTCTTTGTCTCTTCTCTGTCCTGTCTTCTTATCCTCTCTCTCTCTCCTCCTCCCCCTCCCCCCCCTCTCTCCTACTCTCCCTCTCTATTCTCTCTCTTATCTCTCTCTCTCTCTCAATCTCTCTCTTCATCTCTCTCTCTCAGTCTCTCTTCTTCTCTCTCTCTCTATCTCTCTGTCTCTGTTTGTCTCTCTCGTCTCTCTGTCTCGTCTCTGTCTGTCTTCTGTCTGTCTCTTTCTCTCTTCTCTTCTCTTCGTCCTTCTAATTTTTTTCTTACTTTTTGTCTTTATTTTTGTCTTTTTTTCTTTCTTTAGACACTCATTGTTAGCTTCACTTTAAATGAACAAATAATTAATTAACCGATATTTTTATTGAATTTTCTTTGCTTTCCAGCTTAACGAAACACGAAAGAAGTTAGGTTGTTGTTTTTTTTCCAAAGTTTTTGTGTTGTTATATGCTATTTGTTACCTTGTTTTCTTTTGTGAATGTTTAAGAAAGGCTAGTGTCGAAACTTTGCTCCTTGTATTGTTTGTGAATGAAATAGCCCGTTTCATTCTATTTTGGTGTATTTCTGGTTTCGACGTTATAAATGTTCGCGTGGGAAGATTCG
>CM060308.1:8457075-8459575 GCA_030674185.1 Monoplex corrugatus | reverse complement strand
TTGTCCTTTTGTCTGTTTGCCTCTGTCTGTTTCTATCTGTCTCTGTTTCTCTGTCTCTGTTTATGTCTCTCGCTCTCTCTGTCTATCTATCTGTCTGTCTGTCTGTCTCTGTCTCTCTGTCTCTCTGTCTCTCTGTCTCTGTCTCTGTTCTGTCTGTCTGTCTGTCTGTCTCTCTGAGTTTCAGTTTCAGTTTCTCAAGATGACGTCTCCGCGCTCGGAACGAATTCCACATGTACTAATGTCACAGGTGCCACGTGTATGGTGACCGTGGCACATGCCTTTATCAAGCCAGCAGATAAACCCATGAGCTGGCCAGGTCCTAAGGCTTTACCTACACTATGTTTTACCTGCACGTTAAAGATTCTATAGGTCATGTTAATGGCTGGCATATGGAAACAAAAAAGTACCCAGCATGCATACCCGCCAGTTGTGCAGACTGCACAACAACACAGTGGAATATGGTCATCTGGATACGTCTCGATACATTACAGGCTCGATGCGTCCCAGTACAAAACGTCCATTTTTTGTGTGCGTGTGTCGCGTCGCTTTATCGCGCGCGCGCCTCGCGAGAGAGGGATGAAAACAGAAAGAATGTCCATGTTCTTCATCTTTCAGCACTGACCACCTGCCGTGTGATACCCATGTTCCCCACACACTGTTTCCCGAGTCTGTGTTCTTCTGGCTCCGCAGGGAGCTCACTTTTATTCAAAGTTTGAAACTCGGCCCTGCCATTTGCATGGTTGAACTTCCTTTGATATGTATGTGTGTGTGGTGTGCGCTCGTGCACGCGCGGGAAGGTATTTATGTGTGTGTGTGTGTGGTGGGGGGACAGATATTGTGTGTGTGTGTGTGTGTGTGTGTGTGTGTGTGGTGTGGTGTGTGTGGGTTGTGTGTGTGTTTGTGTATGTGGGACGTATCGAACCTGGGACGTATCGAACTTGGGACGTATCGAACCTGGGACGTATCGAACCTGGGACGTATCGAACCTGGGACGTATCGAACCTGGGACGTATCGAACTTGGGACGTAAACGAACTTGGGACGTATCGAACCTGGGACGTATCGAACCTGGGACGTATCGAACTTGGGACATATCGATACGTTCCTGGTCATCCATCTAACAGCTTGAGTTCTTTGTGCTCCGCTAAAAAGTCTCATTATGAGTGATACACATTGAGTCCAACTGAGTTCGAAAAATAGCGGTATAGAAAAACGATGTATAATGCGTGAAATCTTTCTCTCGCCCTGCCACCACCCCACACCCTACCTTATTCCTCCTTGTACATACATATGAAGCAGAAGACAATATTGCCAATGTACAGAAACACTGCATGGCTTTGTTTGGCTGTGGAGGCCATCGCATCTACCCATCTATCCCCCCATTAAAACTACTTTCCTTTTTCTCGAGGTGTTCTGTAGTGCGGTTTTTCTTCACACACGCGTAACACAACACACGCGCACGCGCGCCCACACTACACACACACACAACACGACACCACAAAACACACATGTCACAAACACACACCACACACACACACCACCACACACACACACTAAACAACACACACACACACAACAAAAAAAACAGAACAACCCAACACCACACACACACACACACGACGAGACGTCAACTAACGAAGAGACGAATCAAGGACGAACGAACGAAGCACACACACGAGCACGATACACACACAACACACACCACACACACACACACATATACACGCACTCACACTCACACACACACCAGGCCGACACACGACAACACACACGCACGCACGCACACACACACACACACACACACACACACACACACCACACACACACACACACACCCACACACACACACACAACACACACACACACACACACAACACAACACACACAACACAACACACACACACAACACAACACACAACACAACACAACACGCACGCACGCACGCACGCATGCACACACACACGCAGACACTGTTTAATCAATACAGCGATAGAAGGATATAAATACTGAAATAATTACGTAAACTTCCTGACGTTTTCGTTCTTTCTCCAATCTTTCTCCTCTGTCCTTCTCTGTCTCTTTTTCTACCATGCCCTCTGTCTTCTCTCTCTTTCTGTTTGTCTGTCTCAATCCCCTGTCTTCCCTGTCTCTCTGTCCTCTATCTCTCTTCGTCTTCTGTCGTTTCCTCTTCTCTTTCCTCTTCTCTCTCTCCTCTTCTTGTCTCTGTCTCTTCTATCTTAATTCTCTCTCTCTCTTCCTTCTCTGTCTTGTCTGTCTCTATCCTGTCTCTCTCTTCTCTCTGTCTTCTCATTTCTCTTCTGTCTCTCCCCATCTCTCTGTCTTCTCTCTCTCCTGTTCTCTCTCTCTTCTTCTCTTTCTTTTGTCTGTCTGTCTGTCTCTGTTCTGTCTCTCTCTGTCCTATCTGTCTTCTCTCTCCTTTCTCTCTCTCTCTCACTGTCTTGTCTGTCTGTCTGTCTCTGTCTCTTTGTCTCTTCTCTTCT
>CM060308.1:8439575-8449575 GCA_030674185.1 Monoplex corrugatus | reverse complement strand
AGAGAAAGGTCGATTTCCCCGGTCCCACCCCTTGAAGACCAATTAGCCTTCTTGCCTTTCTGAAGTCTTGGTTAAAAATGTGTGAATATGAATATGAATTTGAAGCGAGGGAGACGGGATGGGCGCCGCCCTCGTAGTGCTGGCCCCGGAAAAAGTTGAGGTCTCTGCAACCTCACTCCCCTGCGACCCCAAAGTTATAGAATTATCTAGTTAAGACCTCAGGATCTGTCAGCTCATGGGTTTATGCGCAGGCTTAAGGCTTGTGCCGTGATCATTCTGAATCTCCTCCATCACATGGAACCTGTGACGTTTAGTGCATATGGAACTCATTCCGAGCGCGGAGACGTCATCTTGAGAAATTGAAACTGAAACTGAAACTTCTTCAGTCTTTGGCTGAGCAGTGGTTCTCTTCCTCTTGTTTTTGTCTTTTTTAACTCGTCATCTTTCTTCCATTCTTCTTGCCACTTTTTCGAGTATTTGAAGATCACTTCAGACATACACCAAAGCTACTAAGGAGAGCCACCTATTCGCCCATAAAACTATTCAAAGTGTAGCGTTATTTCAGTATTTGCAGGCTGGGTGGGAAAGAGGATTGTTCGGCCAGAGGTACACATCAACTCAGAGGCGGACTCCTATAAGGAACCGAGCAGCGAATGGGCGTAGTAGCAGTGTCGGTTGTGAAAATGTGAACACATTACAGACAGTTTAGAGAAGTGTTTCACGACTGCTGGTGTCCTGGAAGGAATGTGTCAGGCAATACCGGCTTAGGATCCGTTTTGTTGCTTCTAGAATTTGATCCTGAGCCTGACATATCACCTAGTCAAGAATGGGGCCACTGGGTTGGGTTGTAGTAGTATTTTAAGTGCAGACTGGGAGAGGGCAAAATTGTCCAACAGATGTAGAATTTTAGCTGTGGTAGGATGTGTGTGTGTAATGTTATGAAGTTACATGATATTTAGGTTCATACATTTTCTGGCGATTGACAATCTTAGGGGTGGCTCACACTTAACTGAAAATTCATTACCTGTATGGTTTCACAGACTGGAATACTTCGATGATGAAATGCTCAGCTTGATGGGATTGAGACTGGGAGGTTGTGGATCTGAATCCCTCTGCCGTACAAATCATGGTTGTTGTTTTTTTTTTTGTTTTTTTTTTGGGGGGGGTGTTTGTTTGTTTGTTTGTTGTTGTTGTTGTTGTTGCTGTTTTGTCAGGCTGTGTAAGTGAAGGAGATGATGCCATGATTATTGCTAAACCAGAACAAACACTATTATATTATACTCTGTCCAAGTGACTTGGCAGCAGCCCAGAGTATACTCTGGGGGGTGGGGCCCCTTAGTGGCTCAGTAGTGATGGCTTCTCTGGACTCTTTCGGCACTGGGAATGTGACTGAATGAACGTAGGATTGCTTGTTTTGTGTGTGTTTTTGTTTTTTGTGGGGTCAGAATAAGTAGCGCTGACGTAACGCTGCCGAAGCCATACAGATAAAGAGGCAGCAAACATGACAGTAGCAACAATAACAACAGTAGCAACAATAACAACATAGCAACAGTAACAACAATAGCAACAGTAACAACATAGCAACAGTAACAACAATAGCAACAACTTTCTGATGACTAATTTATTATAAATGGCGAACCCAGCTCCCAGATTCCTTGAGCCAAAGGCCTAATAATAACCTTTGTATAAATAAGTTTTTTTGTTAGTCTGCGTTTCTCTTTCTCTTCCTCATAACATCATCCAGAACCATGTCTTTCTTCTTCCTGTCCCCCCCCCCCTCTCCCTTCACATCCTTCTGTGCTGGTGTGTTGTTTTTTTGTTTTTTTTCGAGAATCATTTCATCCACATCAAAGATCAAATACTTTGAAAGTTGCATCTTAGACCACACTATTGTCATTAATGCCTGATTAGCGTTTTCAATTTAAGTTTAATTTTTTAAGATAGTGTCTCCATGCGTGAAATACATTACAATTGCGCTGACACTAATGATGCCATGTGGTGGAGAAGACTCAAAATGATATCATATACAATAAGCCTGTTAATAAGATATGTGATAATATCATATACAATAAGCCTGTTAATAAGATATGTGATAATATCATATACAATAAGCCTGTTAATAAGATATGTGATAATATCATATACAATAAGCCTGTTAATAAGATATGTGATAATATCATATACAATAAGCCTGTTAATAAGATATGTGATAATATCATATACAATAAGCCTGTTAATAAGATATGTGATAATATCATATACAATAAGCCTGTTAATAAGCCATGTGATAATATCATATACAATAAGCCTGTTAATAAACCATGTGTTAATATCATATACAATAAGCCTGTTAATAAGCCATGTGTTAATATCATATACAATAAGCCTGTTAATAAGCCATGTGATAATATCATATACAATAAGCCTGTTAATAAGCCATGTGTTAATATCATATATAATAAGCCTGTTAATAAGCCATGTGATAATATCATATATAATAAGCCTGTTAATAAGCCATGTGATAATATCATATATAATAAGCCTGTTAATAAGCCATGTGATAATATCATATATAATAAGCCTGTTAATAAGCCATGTGATAATATCATATACAATAAGCCTGTTAATAAGATATGTGATAATATCATATACAATAAGCCTGTTAATAAGATATGTGATAATATCATATACAATAAGCCTGTTAATAAGATATGTGATAATATCATATACAATAAGCCTGTTAATAAGATATGTGTCTTGTGGTTCTACTAGCGTATGATTTTCCAGACTTTTACAATCTCGGTCTTTTTATTTCAGGAGAGAAAGAGGATTGTTTGGCCAGCGGTATACATCACCATCTGGAACCAAGCAGCTATTTTTTGCTAATAGGTCTGGTTGTAGTTTCTGTTCTGAATACGCTGACACACCCGAAAGAATTTCTTCTTTGTAGATGTCCCTTTAACGGACTTGTCTGAGGAGTAGGGTTACAGAAAACTGTTTCTTGCATCGTTGAATTGAGTTCTTCAATGTGTTTCTTGCATCGTTGAATTCAGTTCTTTAATGTCTCTTTGAAGACAAAAAAGGTAATTGCTCAATTTCTTGGAACTATTAGCCCCAAACTGTACGACGACTTTATCATGAATATCATATTTGCCTGAGCATGACCTTCGACCTTTTTCTGTCCTTTTTCTTAACTGATTCAGGAGTACACCTTGCTCCTTCCTTCATCTGATCAAATCAAAACACGTGTAGTGCTTTATTTATTATAGATGAAAACAAAACACGTGCAGCGCTTTATTTATTACCCTTGGACATGAAAACAGATGTTATTTAATCTTATCATCTTATCATCACGCCATGGTTCTGAAAATCATTTTATCTGCACCAAAAGAGCCTGAAGATCGTATCTTTCTTTACCCACACCACAGCAACAAGACGGAGCTAAGTCAGCAGTTCCAAACCTTGCTGCATTCTCGGTCTGGTTTTTTTTCTCTCAGGAGGGAAAGATGATTGTTTGGCCAGCGGTACGCATCACCTCAGAGGTTAACTGCTATCTGGAAACGAGCTGCTAGTAGTTCTGGCAGCAATGTCGGTTATGAAAACGTTGACACATCGCGAGAGCTTTCCTCCTCAGAGAGGTATGTCATAACAATACTGGTGTCGGTGAGGTGGATGGGGAGCATGTGTCAAGTGATACTGCCTCTGGTCTAAGGATCTGACAGCAGTTGTATGCAGCAGCCAGGTCATAAAACCATTGTGTGGTTCTGTTTCTTGATAAGTTATGTTTGGCACAGACGAACAGAGAGAGACATGGATTAGAATTCATTATTCATGTAGTTTTAGAATTCATCATTCATGTAATTAGAATGAATTCTAATTCATTATTCATGTAATTAGAATTCATTATTCATGCAAGTAGAATTCATTATTCGTGTAATTAGAATTCATTATTCATGTAATTAGAATCCATTGTTCATGTAATTAGAATTCATTATTCGTGTATTTAGAATTCAGTATTCGTGTAATTAGATATGAATTCCATTCATTATTCATGTAGTCAGAAATGAATTAGTATTCATTATTGTTCAGAGGATTTCACGTATTGATTAGTTGCTATGGTGACATTTTATCATGATAGACTGATGGCTTGGAAATTACAGATTCGTGTTCCTGTCCATCGAAATGATTGTGTGTGTGTGTGTGTGTGTGTGTGTGTGTGTGTGTGTGTGTGTGTGTGTGTGTGTGTGTGTTTGTGTGTGTGTTTGTGTGTGTGTGTGTGTGTGTATATATATTTTGTGTGGGTTTTGTGTGTGTGTGTGTGTGTGTGTGTGTGTGTGTTTGTTGTGTGTGTGTGTTTGTTGTGTGTGTGTTTGTGTGTGTGTGGTTGTGTGAGTGTGTGTGTGTCTGTGTCTGTGTGTGTGTTTGTGTGTGTGTGTGTGTGCGTGTGTGTGTGTGTGTGTGTGTGTTGTGTTGTGTGTGTGTGTGTGTGTGTTGTGTGTGTTGTGTGTGTGTGTGTGTTGTGTGTGTGTGTGTGTGTGTGTGTGTGTGTGTTGTGTGTGTGTGTGTGTGTGTGTGTGTGTGTGTGTGTGTGTGTGTGTGTGTATGCTTTGCTTTGTTTTGTTTTTCAGTCTGGATGTATAAATGAAGGGTTATTGTCAGGATGGGGGCTTAATACGAACGCTTCGTTAAACATGTTGGTATCAGAACAAGCCCTATTGAATTCCACTGAAATGATCCAGCAGCAGTAGGGGTGGCCTCATGACAGCTTTGTAAGGATGACTGCTTGTGAACTTCCTTAAAGGATGACTCCTTGTGGACTTCCTTAAAGGATGACTCCTTGTGGACTTTTTTAAAGGATGACTCCTTGTAGACTTCCTTAAAGGATGACTCCTTGTGGACCTTTTTAAAAGATGACTGCTTGTGGACTTCCTTAAAGGATGACTGCTTGTGGAAGTTGATGAAAAAGGATGACTCCTTGTGGAAGTTGATGAAAAAGGATGACTGCTTGTGGACTTCCTTAAAGGATGACTGCTTGTGGACTTCCTTAAAGGATGACTGCTTGTGGACTTCCTTAAAGGATGACTGCTTGTGGACTTTCTTAAAGGATGACTCCTTGTGGACTTCCTTAAAGGATGACTGCTTGTGGACTTCCTTAAAGGATGACTCCTTGTGGACTTTTCTAAAGGATGACTCTTTGTGGATTTTTTTTAAAGGATGACTCTTTGTGGACTTCCTTAGGTCATGAATGTGACAGAATAGTCCTTGATGATGGCAGAGTATCGGAGAGCCAAACATGCTCAGTGTGACGGTCATTCCACGGAACTGTTGCAGGAAAAGGAGCAGCAAAAATACCTGTTGATTTTGATTTTTTTTCTTTACCCTGAAAAGAACTGCAAATATGTCTGGCACTAGTGTCCGTTATGAAAACACTGACATATTGCACATGGGTTCCTCTTTAGCCATGCTTGTCCAGCAGTGTCACGTGCCACCAGTCTAGGAGCTAACATCAGGCGCATGCGTGATTGTCAAGCCACAATGACGTTCTTCTTTTTTTGGCGATTTTAGGGTCAATTCAGTTCAAATCAAGATACTTTATCAACTCTAAAACCAGAAATATAATACCACACAACTGCTGCGCCAGCTATGGACAGACAAACAAATGACCCCTTTCCTGGTTGATATTAAATTTTGAACCATGTCATTTATATATTTGTCTACATTTCAAACATATCAGGAATGTTCTGAGAGCTTACCACTTTATGCTTTGTGGCTGCGTCTATGCTAGCTGAATGGGTAGCGCAAACTGTGTTGGGTTTGAGAAATTCTACATGGGAGATAACTCCGTGACTCTCAAGAGTTATGTTACTTAGTTGATATTTAAAATTCTCCCTGCTTCCCTGAATGTGTAGCGCAAACTGTGTTGGGTTTGAAAATTCTACATGGGAGATAACTCCGTGACTCTCAAGATTATGTTACTTAGTTGATATTTAAAATAATTCTCCCTGCTTCCCTCTTATTTCCTTTGGTATATCAGATTACATTTTTAAAAGGAATAATGATCAATCAGGTGAATGGGTGAGGGAGGAGAGCGAAGATAACTGCTTGGCAAATCTTGTTGATAGTATACGAATATTTCAAACTTTGCTACTGTATTGAGAGACCGTCCTTTCCATCTCTACTCCTCATCATCTTCCTCTTCTTGTCCTCCTCCTTTATATCTCTACTGATTTTTCTCTCTCTCTCTCTTTTTTTTTCTTGTTCTTACCAATTCGTCATCTTCCTCATTTGCTTTAATCCTCGTTATTTATTTTTTCTTTTCCTCCACTTTCTTTTAATCCTCCTCTTCCTTCTTCCTCTTTGGCTTTTCCTTCAAGTTCTCTTTCGTTCCTGTTTTCTTTCTTTCTTTCTTTCCTTTCTTTTTTTTATATTTTTTTTTATCATTTCCTTTGTTTTAATATTTACGTGCTTTCCCGTTTCTGTTGTTTTGGTTTCTTGTTCCTCTCTCTCTCTCTCTCTCTCTCTCTCTCTCTCTCAAGCTCTCTCTCTCTTTCTCTTTCTCTCTCTCTCTCTCTTTTTCTCTCTCCCTCTCTCTCTCTCTGTGTGTCTCTGTCTGTCTCTTACTCACTTTCTCTCTCTCTGTCTCTCTCTTTCTCTCTCTCTCTCACTCCCTCTCTCTCTCCCTCTTTCTCTCTCTCTCCCTCTTTCTCTCTCTCTGTCTCTTCTCTCTCTCTCTCTCTCTCTCTCTCTCTCTCTCTCTCTCTGTTTTGTCTGTCAGTTCTCTTTTTCTTCATTTTATTCTTTTTCTGTCCGATTTTCTCTGTCTCTTTTTTTCCCCAAAAAGAAAACGGGCGTATCCTCTGAGCATCATTCGTATTGTTCCACGGTAACGAGTAGCGGTCTGTTAACGTCGACAAGAGATTGTCTTTTTGTGTCTGCATGTGTCTGCTGCTGTTGTTTTGTCTTGGGCACGATGACAGATGCAGTGATGATGTTGTGAATAGTCACCCCCCCTCCCTTGTGCTGGCACTTGTCTGGCATTCTCTCTGTGTCTCTGTCTCTCTCTGTCTCCTTCTCTCTGTCTCTCTCTGTGTCTTTTTCTCTGTTTCTGTCTGTCTCTCTTTCTGTCTCGTTCTCTCTGTCTCTCTCTCTCTGTCCTCTCTCTGTCTCTGTCTCTTTCTCTCTCTCTGTCTCTGTCTGTCTCTCTCTGTCTTTTTCTCTGTTTCTGTCTGTCTGTCTCTCTGTGTCTCTCTCTGTGTCTCTGTCTCTCTCTGTCTCTTCTGTTTCTCTCTCTATCTATCTCTCTGTCTCTCTCTGTCCTCTGTCTCTCTGTTTCTCTGTCTGTCTGTCTGTCTCTCTCTGCCTGCCTTTCTCTTTCCCCCTCTTTGTCCCTCTGTTTCTGTCTCTCTCTGTCTCTCTTTCCTCTATCTCTATTTCTCTCCCTCCCTTCCTCCTTCCTTCTCTCTCCATCCTCCCTTTCCTCTCTCTTTTTTCTCTCCCTCCCTCCCTCTCTCCTCTCTGTCTATCTCTCTTTGTCTCTCTGTCTCTCTAGCTCTCTCTGTCTCTCTCTCTCTCTGTCTCTGTCTATCTCTCTGTCTCTCTCCTGTTGTTATTGTTGTACACTACGATTTTTTTCTGGTCACTCTGTTGTATGAAAGGCTGTCACACACACACAAATTCTCTCTCTCTCTCTCTCTCTCTCTTCTCTTTCTTTCTTTCTTTCTCTCTCTCTTTCTCTCTCTCACTCTCTCCACCCCCCCCTCTCTCTCTCTTTGTCTCTTCTTTTTTGTCTGTCAGTCAGGTTTTATTTTCTTCTTTATTTCATTCTTTTCTTTTCTGATTTTCTCTGTCTCTTTTCTTTTCCAAATAGAAAACGGGCGTATCCTCTGTGCATCATTCGTATTGTTCCACGGTAACGAATAGCGGTCTGTTGACGTCGACAAGAGATTGTCTTTTTGTGTCTGTATGTGTCTGCTGCTGTTGTTTTGTCTTGGGCACGATGACAGATGCAGTGAATGATGTTGTGAATAGTCACCCCCCTCTCCCCCTTGTGCTGGCACTTGTCTGGCATTCAGTTCCTGATGATGTCTTTGGCAGTGGTCCTATTCAGGCAAGGACTAAAAGATTGTGGTATCTGGTCTTCGTCTGGTTGGCATAGTGGTTAAATGGTGGAAGGTCATGAGATCGGAAAGCCATGGTTTTGATTTCACCATTGGGTTTACGTTATATGTCAATTGTCATTGGCATTCAATTGGGAGGTAAAATGATTAAAAAAAACAACACAAATCTCGCTTGCCACGCTCATGATTACGTTCAATTTTTGGTCGGTTGCTACTACTACTACTACTATCATCATCATTATCATCATCATCGTTATCATCGTCGTCGTCATGGTCATCATCATCATCATCATCATCGTCGTCGTCATCGTTATCATCATGATGATTAGTAGTAGCAGTAATAGCTGTAGTAGTGGTAGTAGCAAAGATAATACTGCCTACCCTCTTTGGTAGTAGTAGTAGTAGTAGTAGTAGTAGCAGTAGTAATTGTTACTGTCATAATTATTGTTGTTGTTGCTGTTATTATTATTATTATTACCATCACTATTATTATTATATTATTATTATTGTTATTATTATTATCATGATCATTATCATTCAACATCATCATGTGCCATGCCAATGGTATTGGCGATCGCGGCCCTCCATATGCTTCTATCCCTTGTCGCCGCAAGCACATCTTCTACCCTCTCTGTCCTCAGCCACCCTACAAGTCCGTCCAATATTTTCTCCCTGTGTCTACCTAGTGCTGTCTTTCCCTCCAGCTTTCCTGTTGTGACCAAGTGCTCTAATTCCTCTTTCATCATAAAATGGCCTATAAATGTTGCCTGTCTTTTCCTAATCTTCCTTTCAATGACCTTGTGTCTGCGTCCATCAATACTGTCTCGTATTCTCAACATACTTTTTAGAAACCACATCTCGGCTGCCTCTATCTTGTTCTGGCTTTGCGTGTTGACTGTCTGTGCCTCACACCCGTATAACATTATCGGTTCTTTATAACATTCAAGAACTCTCTTCCTGATGTTAATTGAAAGGCATTTGTTGGTAAGAACGCATTTCATCTTCTTGAATGCTCTTTTGGCTTGGCCGATTCTGCTGGCTATTTCTGATGTGCATCTGCCGTCTGGTGAGATAATCGTTCCCAGATATTTATACTTATCAACCTGTCTCAAGGTTGTGCCGTTTGCTATTATTTTGCATGAGGGGATTTAATGTTTTTTACTGATTACCCTGACTTCCGTCTTCTTGCTATTTAGCTCCAACCCTTTATTTTTGCTTTCTATTTCTAATATATTCACAGGGTTTTGTAGGTCCCTTTCGTTTTCTGCAATTAGCACGGTATCATCTGCGTAACGAATGTTATTTATCATTTTTCCTCCAAACTTTAATCTTGGGCATTGTTGTAGGTTTCAAATTATTGTTATTATTGTTGTTGTTATTGTTATTATTATTATTATTATTATTATTTATTATTATTACTATTATTATTATTACTTATTATTATTATCATTATTATTATCATTATTACTTATTATTATTATTACTATTATTGTTATTATTATTATCATTGATAGTGGGGTTTGTTGTAGTCCAGAGTCCTCGGGTTCACATTCTTTCAGGGATACGCGCTTCCCTCACTTTCAAATATACGTACCCAACCAACTGTACGACTGGAAGTTGGAAGTCTTACCCACTTGACTATCACATCTGTCATTAACCCTTTAACTCCCTCACTCTATCCGCCAGAATCCTGTATTTTCAGCCGCGATAGCAAAGCCAAAAACTTAAACCTTTCAATCCCTCACTCTATCCACCAGCTTCCTTGTAGGGAATCTGGTGGATAGGATGAGAGAGTGAAAGCGTTAAGTTTTTGTAGATGGCAAACAGGATGCAGGAGTGAAAGGGTTAAGGTTAAATATTTGCTGTCGGAGACGAGACTGTGT
>CM060308.1:8427075-8429575 GCA_030674185.1 Monoplex corrugatus | reverse complement strand
GTACACACACGTATACCACGAGCGCTCAGGACAGGAGCTGTTTGTTGAACAGGTTTCCACCGAGTTAAAAATTAGAAGTCTACACGAAATCAGAAAAATCCTGATAAATATTATGTAGGAGAGGGTTTTCGTTAGAAAGATTGCTAATTGTATAGAAGAGGTTTTTGTTAGGATTGTTTGCTAATTATGTAGGAGAGGGTTTTTTTTTAGAAAGATTTTGCTAATTGTATAGTGTAGGGTTTTTGTTAGAATTGTTTGCTAATTGTATAGGAGAGGGTTTTCGTTTAGATTGCTAATTGTATAGGAGAGGGTTTTTGTTTAGATTGCTAATTGTATAGGAGAGGTTTTCGTTTAGATTGCTAATTGTATAGGAGAGGTTTTCGTTTAGATTGCTAATTGTATAGGAGAGGGGTTTCGTTTAGATTGCTAATTGTATAGGAGAGGGGTTTCGTTTAGATTGCTAATTGTATAGGAGAGGGGTTTCGTTTAGATTGCTAATTGTATAGGAGAGGGTTTTTGTTTAGATTGCTAATTGTATAGGAGAGGTTTCGTTTAGATTGCTAACTGTATAGAGAGGTTTTCGTTTAGATTGCTAATTGTATAGGAGAGGTTTTCGTTTATATTGCTAATTGTATAGGAGAGGTTTTTGTTTAGATTGCTAATTGCATAGGAGAGGTTTTCGTTTAGATTGCTAATTGTATAGGAGAGGGGTTTCGTTTAGATTGCTAATTGTATAGGAGAGGGTTTTCATTTAGATTGCTAATTGTATAGGAGAGGGTTTTCATTTAGATTGCTAATTGTATAGGAGAGGGTTTTCATTTAGATTGCTAACTGTATAGGAGAGGTTTTCATTTAGATTGCTAATTGTACAGGAGAGGTTTTCATTTAGATTGCTAACTGTATAGGAGAGGTTTTCATTTAGATTACTAATTGTATAGGAGAGGGTTTTCGTTTAGATTGCTAATTGTATAGGAGAGGGTTTTTGTTTAGATTGCTAATTGTATAGGAGAGGTTTTCGTTTAGATTGCTAATTGTATAGGAGAGGTTTTTGTTTAGATTGCTAATTGTATAGGAGGGGGTTTTCGTTAGAAGGATTGTTTGCTAATTATATAGGAGGGGATTCTCGTTAGAACGTTTCCAAATTGTATAGGAGAGGGTTTTCGTTAGAAGGATTGTTTGCTAATTATATAGTAGGAGGTCTTCATTAGAAGGATTTTGCTGATTTTTGCATTGGAGAGGGTTTTCGTTAGAAAGATTGTTTGCTAATTGTATAGGAGAGGGTTTTCGTTAGAACGTTTGCAAATTGTATAGGAGAGGGTTTTCGTTAGAAAGATTGTTTGCTAATGTTATAGGAGAGGATTTTGGTTAGAAAAATTGTTTGCAAGTTGTATAGAATAGAGTTTTGTGTTAGGATTATTTGCCGATTGTATAGAAAGGGGTTTTTGTTAGAAGGATTGTTTGCAAATTGTATTTGAGATTTCATTTCTATTTCACAGGACAAAAACTGTAATGCTGTTTGTAGTGATGACATTAACTTTATCACCATCATCATCTCATCAGCGTCGTCGTCGTCGTCATCGTCATCATCATCATCATCATCATCATCATCATCATCATCATCATCATCATCATCATCATCATCATCATCATCATCATCATCATCATCATCATCACGACCATCATCGCCTGGACGATGCTGATGTTGTCTCTGCTGCCCTCGAGAGGATTTCAGGTCTGGATCCCTCATATAAGTAACTTAATGTCATCGAAAATCGATTGGATCTCTCATACCAATAACCTATTAGCATCGAAAATCCATTGGATCCCTCATACCAATAATTTAATATCATCAAAAATCCATTGGCTCCCTCATACCAATAACTTAATATCATCAAAAATCCATTGATCCCTTATATCAATAATTTAACATCATCAAAAATCCATTGATCCCTCATATCAGTAACTTGATATCATCAAAAATCCATTGGATCCCTCATACCAATAACTTAACATGATCAAAAATCCATTGGATCCCTCATACCAATAACTTAACATCATCAAAACTCCATTGGATCCCTCATACCAATAACTTAACATTATCAAAAATCCATTGGATCCCTCATACCAATAACTTAACATCATCAAAAATCCATTGATCCCTCATATCAATAACTTAACATCATCAAAATCGATTGGATCCCTCATACCAATAACTTAACATCATCAAAACTCCATTGGATCCCTCATACCAATAACTTAATATCATCAAAAATCCATTGGATCCCTCATACCAATAACTTAACATTATCAAAAATCCATTGGATCCCTCATACCAATAACTTAACATCATCAAAAATCGATTGGATCCCTCATACCAATAACTTAACATCATCAAAACTCCATTGGATCCCTCATACCAATAACTTAACATCATCAAAAATCGATTGGATCCCTCATACCAATAACTTAACATCATCAAAAATCCATTGGATCCCTCATA
>CM060308.1:8409575-8412075 GCA_030674185.1 Monoplex corrugatus | reverse complement strand
AGTTGAAGTACTGTGTAAGTTTTGAAACGGTTGTATCCCAGATATGGCTCTACGTAGTCGGCTGGGCTATAAATAAAACTAACAATAACAGTAGCTACTGCAGAAAATTTGGATTTTGACATCAGCAGTTCTTCATAAGAAACTAACAGTCTTCTGTCTGTAAGTGCTGGTTTCTGGCATTACACCTGTTCCTGCAACTGTTTACATAACCTGTCAGGCAGATGGTGATTCGAAGACAACCGTTTACCTGCCCGACATTTTGATGATGTGGGTCTTTGTGACTGAAAGACACGCTGAATGGAGGGTGTGGCCTAGTGGGTGAAATCATCATCATCAAGTACCTTGCCGCATGGCGTTGGTGATCATGGCCCTCCATATGCATCTATCCCTTGTCGCCACAAGCAGATCGTCCACCTCTCTGTCCTCAGCCACCCTGCAAGTCCGTCCAGTATTTTCTCCCTGGATCTACCAGGTGTTCTCTTTCCTTCCAGCTCTCCTGTTGTGACCAGGTGATCTAATTCCCCTTTCCTCATAAAATGGCCTATAAATGTTGCTTGTCTTTTCCTAATCTTCTTTATCAATGATCTTCTTGTGTCTGCCTCCATCAAAACTGTCTTGTTTGATTTTTTTTTGTTTTTGTTTTTTGTTTTTGCTGTCCATGGAATTCTCAACTTTCTTGTTCTGGCTTTGCGTGTTGACTGTCCACGCCTCACAACCGTATAACATTATCGGTTCTATTTAACATTCAAGAACTCTCTTTCTGATGTTAATTGATAGGCATTTGTTGGTAAGAATGCTTTTCGTCTTCTTGAACGCTGTTTTGGCTTGGCCCATTTCTGCTGGCTATTTCTGATGTGCATCTGCCGTCTGGTGAGATGATCGTTCCCAGTTAGTTAAACTTATTAACATGTCTCAAAGTTGTGCCATTTGCTGTTATTTTGCATGAGGGGATTTCATGTTGTTGTTTTTTACTATCATGGTCAGCCAAAGTGGGTAAAGTATCTGCCAAAACCACGAATAAAACATGGTTCAGATCACGGTTTGGATACGGATTTTTCTCGTCCCTTCCCCCTTTCTTCGTCTCCCACGCCCCCTAAATGGTTAAGTGATGGTCTGGATGCTGATCTTTCGGATGAGAAACGATAATAAACCGAGATCTCGTGTACAGTCAGCTCACGTTAAAGATCCCACGGTTAAAAAAAAGGGGGTTGTGGGCTTCCAGTGGCTTACTGTCGAGACTTTAGTAGGGGGAGGTGGGAGGGGGGGGGCAGGAAGGGTGGCAGTATGCGAGCTGGTGGCAGGGCGGGCTGCCCAAAAGAGAGATGAAGACCAGACTGGGGCGAGAGAGAGAGGGGTCTTCCATTCTCTCATGGTCCGGAGGCTGGGCTGGACCTGGTTGGTGTGTTTGTGTGGCTGTGTCCCGGGGTTTGTCATCTCCCCACCTTGCCATTCGGTTTGTAAATAAGGTAACTGATGACTGGGTCCGAATGGGTCGTGCAATGCATGGACAACCCCCCTTTGCTTGATGAAATGACTGTCGAGTGGCGTCGGGAGCTTGGGAGGTGATTGTCCGAGAGTGGTGAGGCATTGGTGCTCCGGGTCCCATCCGTACCCTCGTGGTGTTTCTTGTTAACTGTTATAAATCCAATTTTCTTAGGTAAATATACACGCTTACAGAAAACAAATGCAAAAAAGAAAAAGAAAAAAGAAAGAAAATCAGGAAAATAACCGAAAACAAACAAACAAACAAAAATTGGCGGATGGCATTGAACTGAGGTGCTGCACTCTACCCGGTGTGAGCAGCCCGAATTTCACATTGTGATAAAAAAAAAAAAAAAAAGACAACTCGGCCATTCTGATGCAAACCTGTGTGTTTGGATAGGTGCTTGGTCTGACATTTTGTTTTAATGCAGACTTATGTGTTTTGGATGGATCGATGTTTAGTCCTGCAGTATGGTCTAGCATTTTCTTGTAATCCAAACTTCTGTGTGTTGGGTGGATGTTAAGTCCTGCAGCCTGGTTGCTGGCTTCAGGAATCAGATCTGATGACTGTAGGGAAAATCCTGATAAGAGCCCAGCTCGGAAAGATGGCAAACTTGTGATTCCTCTGAGAGCACGTTACAACTAGCTGAAAAGCAAGATAGGCAGCGTGTGGGACGTTATGTCGGATCGTTTTTTCCGATTGAACGAACACTATTTGACGTTTTGGTGAAACAAGTTGGGAACTTCTGCATGCTACGTGTCGAGAAATCAACTTATCTCTGCAATGTTTTATATCAGCGCAGCCGGGTGAGAACCTTCTCTTTACGATTTTCAATTCCCGTGGGATCTTTAGCGTGCACAGCCCAAAAGGCACACCGGTCCGACCCGTTTTTCGTCCCGGTTTAACTGAGGAGAAAAGTCGAGGTCATAACGGTAAACGAACCCTGGAACCTCGAGTTAAGTTAATGGCAGACGAACGTCTCAACCATTCTGCTACTCTTCTTCATGGAAACCTTAC
>CM060308.1:8392075-8394575 GCA_030674185.1 Monoplex corrugatus | reverse complement strand
TGGAATTGTCTGTGGTGGTTGGGGGGGGGGGTGGCTTTCTGTGTTGGCTGTTTCTTTTCTAGCAGCTATAAATTGTAAACTGTCGGTTAAGTGTAAAGAATAGTTAACCCTTTGACTCCAGCTTCCTGTTCACTAGCATCCTGCATTGTCAAACATGCTAACAAAGCAAAAACGTAACCCTTTGACTCCCTCACCCTATCCCCATGAAGCTGGTGGAGAGGGTGAGGGAGTCAAAGAGTTAAGCTTTTGCAGTTGGTGGATAGAGTGCAGGAGTCAAAGGGTTAAAGTACATTATTGACATGTACTACATTTAGTGTTTGGCCTGAAACTGTTTCTGTTCATACTACTGTGTGTGTTTGTTGAGAGAGAGAGAGAGAGAGAGAGAGAGAGAGAGAGAGAGTGGTGTGTGGTGTGTGTGTGTGTGTGTGTGTGTTTTCCTTATTTGCTGTTGATGCTATTTTCATCTTACATTATTTCGTCTTGATTAAAACAAAAACAGACAAAAACACATAGATGTCTTGTCTCTCTTTCCATGTATATAAATCCAATTCAATTCAATTCAATTTCTCAAGATGACGTCTCCGCGCTCGGTATGAATTCCATATGCGCTAACGTCACAGTACCATGTGATGGAGAAAATCCAAAATGATCACGGCACACGCCTTAAGCCTGCACATAAACCCACGAGCTGGCCAGGTTCCTAAGGTCCTACCTAGATAGTTCCATAATCCTGGGGTCGTAGGGGAATAAGGTGGCAGAGACTTCAACTTTTCCCGGGGCCAGCACCACGAGGGCGGCGCCCATTCCCCAGGTATATAAACAAATGTCACAACAATAATGACATGAAGTTGTGATGAACAAAGAAAAAGGTAAAGAAATTAATGAATGAAAATAAATGTCCAGTTTCATATAATGAAAATAACCATTACTTTGTACTGTTAATTGAATCGTTTCACCCACTGTGATGTCCATTGGGACCCCCAGGTTACTACAAAGAGGGCTGTGAAGAAGAAGGTAGCGGTGTCTATGGAGACTGTGAGGAGACCAGGTACGGGTGCTGTCCTGATGGTATTACCGCCGCCTCTGGTCCCAACCAGCGGGGTTGCGTCACCACCCCCGCCCCAACCACCTCCACCCCCAGACCTACCACAACCACTACCACAACTACCGTCGCCCCTATTCCAGGAGGTAATGAGTATTTTGGTTTTTTCGTCTGTGTCGTCTTGGCTGACTGATCATGCTAGATTTAAAACAGAGTTTCCTCCCCGCCTCTCCCCCCCTCCCCTTTGCTGAGTAGGTTCTTTTCCTATTATTTGCATGTTATAATTCTTATAATTTTTTTTAGAAAAAAATACATTGCTGGAGCTAAATAGCAAGAAGACTGACGTCATGGTAATCACTCAAAAAAAAAAAAAAAGAAAAAAAAAAGGAAAAAAAATCCCCCCATGCAAAGTAACAGCACATAGCACAATTGTGAGACAGACTGATAAGTTTAAATATCTTAGAACGGTCATCTCACCAGACGACAGATGCACGTCAGAAATAGCCACCAGCAGAATCGGCCAAGCCGAAACAGCATTCAAGAAAATGAAAATCATTCTTATCAACAAATACCTATCAATTAACATCAGGAAGAGAATTCTTGAATGTTATATAGAACCGATAATGTTATACGGTTGTGAGGCGTGGACAGTCAACACGCAAAGTCAGAACACGATTGAGGCAAGATTGTGTTTTCTAAGAAGCATGTTTAGAGTTCCATGGACAGCAAAGAAAACAAACAAGACAGTCTTGAAGGAGGCAGACACAAGAAGATCGTTAATATTAAAAAGATTAGGAAAAGACAAACAACATTTATAGGACATTTTATGAGGAAAAGGAAATTAAAACACCTGGTCACAACAGGAAAGCTGGAGGGAAAGAGAACACCGGGTTGGCCCAGGGAGAAAATATTGGACGGACTTGCAGAGTGACTGAGGACAGAGAGGGTGGAAGATGTGCTTGTGGCAACAAGGGATAGATACATGTAGAGGGCCGCGATCGTCAGTGCCATGCGACAGGGCACATGATGATGACGATGATTATGGTGATGATCATGATGATAATGATGATAATGATGATGGTAACTTTTTTTTAGGGATCATTGCACTCAGGGAGGTTACCTTTGTGCTCACTTTTTTTGGTCCCATTTTCTACGCCACTTTAATGGTCACAGAAGCTGAAACAGTTTTTATTATGTGATGATGACGATGATGTCGACGTGGATGATAATCATGATGCTGTGGAGTTCCGTCTAGGATTGAGACTGCGTGGCAGGGTTGTACTCTACGCTTACTTTCATAACATATCCTGGCGTCAACCAGGCCCGAGAGATACAGACACCTGCGGTGTTGGTCAGAAGATTTGAGCAAAACCTTCAATGACGCATCGGCGAAGTGGATGAGATTCGACTGTGTGGTTCCAGTCTTCCCAATGAGCCCGTAGCACGCCCAACTCTGGG
>CM060308.1:8369575-8377075 GCA_030674185.1 Monoplex corrugatus | reverse complement strand
ATCTTCTTCTTCGCATTCTTCTTGCATTCTTCTTCTTCGCATTCTTCTTCTTCGCATTCTTCTTCGCATTCTTCTCTCGCATTCTTCTTTGCATTCTTCTTTGCATTCTTCTTCGCATTCTTCTTCTCCTCCTCCTCCTTCTTCTGTCTTCTTCTTCCATTTCTTCTTCTTTTATTGTTATTATTATTATTGTTATTATTATTATTATCATTATATTTATTATTATCATTATTATCATTGTTATTATTATGTGGTGGTTTTGGTGAATGTGGTTGATGGCCACTTATTGTTATTTCCTTAAATCGTTTCTTTTGTCTGTTTGTTTTGTTCCGTTATAAATCATTGTTGTTTGGATTTATGTCATATATGAAGTGTTATTTCAAGGGTTTTTTGTTGTTGTTTTTTGTTTGTTGTTGTTGTTGTTGTTTTTTTTGGGGGGGGGTTCTAATTCACAGTTTCGTGTAAATAAACCTATTCATTTATGTTTTGCTTTGTTTGTTGGTTTATTGTCTATGCTTATTTAATTGCTTTAATTTGAAATTTGAATTGTTTGTGGTTGAACTCCTCTGTCTGTCTGTCTGTCTTCTGTTGTCTGTCTCTGTTCTCTGTCTCTCTGTCTCTCTGTCCTCTGTCTCGTCTCTGTCTTCTTTCTCCTCCTCCCTCTCTCTCTTTCTTTCTCTTCTCTCGGAAAATGGTAATTTCATCATAACTGGCGGTCAGTGTAAGGAAATGACAACTGTTATACGGGACCTAACATTGACAATCTAGACACTGAAAAATTCCCTGTTAAACGATCGGTGTTCTTTTAGTACTTTGGCGGGGACTGGAATCTACTCTGAGATCCCTCTCTACGTCTCACAGATCGTAGGAAAACATGATCATGGCTTGATTTTGAATACTGTTCTGAGAAATTTAAAACAAACTGTCACAGATTTACGTGGCGTTGATCAAACCTACACTTCAACAAAGCAGGTTAGACTTTTTAACTTATCCCGGAAAACATAATGTTTTATGAAGACGTGATGAAATTAACAAGAAACGCCATGAGGGTGTGGATGGGACTCGGAGCACTAATGCCCACTCTCGGGACAACCACCCACCAAACCCCCGACTCTAATCGAGACAGCTGTTTCATCAGCGGGGTGGGGGGGGGGGGGGGTCGTCCATGTGCCGCATCGGCCACCCAGACCTGGTTATCAGCCACCCTGCTTACAAAATCGAATGGCAAGGTGGAAAGATGAAAACCCCGGGACACAGCCACACAACGCGCACCAACCAGGTCCAGCCCAGCCTCCGGACCAAGAGAGAATGGAAGACCCTCTGTCGCCCCACTCTGGGCCTCATCTCTCTTTCGGGCACACACGCGCGCGCGCACGCACATACACACACCACACACACACACACACACACACACCACACACACACACACACCACACACACACACACACACACACACACACACACCATCAAAGGGTTTATTACCTATGATCTCCATCATATATGAATAATGTCACCATTATTGAAAGGAACAACAAATTGCCATGGAAAAGATTAAAACTAATTGCTATTTTCCTTTAAAAATCCGAGTATAACAATTAGTTCGTCGTCACATTGGTAGGATCAATGAAAAACAAATAGCTACATATGTTTATAATGTCACACGTTGTAAAGTACAGGAAAGGATGTAGTTACGTCCCTTGCATCGGGGGGCGTCAGGGGACGTAGATCCGTTTCACGTATAGGCTATCTAAACCCAAATCGTTTTCACGTACGGGACACGTACGTATGGCGATACGTCTACGTGTTGGGAGCTACGTAACGTGAAATCTGAAGATCTCTAGTATAAACGGAAGTGGAACCAGTCATTCTGTATTTGTATGTTTCTGCTTTGCGTAAAAGAAACGCATGTTTTGTTCTTTATATCCTGACAAAGATAAAAAGTTCTTAGTTCTAACAGGCTTGTATATGTCATGCTTGTTGCAGGATCCAGACCTGATGTGACAGAAGCCCCAGTGGATGCCGGCGATCCCAACGGTAAGATATGACTGTTAAAAGCTAAAGCAGTTGATTGAATTACATTGAATGTCTATACTGAGGCCTTTTCACGTGGCATCAGTGGCGTCATTGTGTACGGATTTTATTTATTTATTTCGAGAGTAAAGACGCTTTCTTATGAAATTGAAACTTGGGGAAAAATAATCAACTGGAATTCCTGCAGGAAGCTGGTGGATAGGGTGAGAGAGTCAAAGGGTAATCCACCCAGCTGTGAATTGACACCTAACCCTTCTCAGGGTCTGGTTAATTAAGGAAGATAACGTGGTGAGAAAGAAAAGGTAGGTATTCCCTTCTCATAATGCTGGCACTGAGAAAACATGAGATTTGTGCCACGTCCTTCTCCTACACTCTCAACGTTATGAGATAATCTTGTTTCTTTTTATGTGTTATTCTGTGAGTGAGGGGAGAGAGGGTGGCAGGTGGGTTGTTTGTGTTTTGTTGTTGTTGTTGTTGTTGTGTTGTTGTTGTTTGTTTTGTTCCTTTTTTGTGAAAGTGGATATTGAAAACCATTTGTGATCTCCCACCACAAAAACAGTCTTAAATCGCAGTCAGTCGAACAGCACTAGGAGCTGAAAAGGTGACTGAGGATCTATCTGGGGTGTTTTGACTTTTTCTCAAAATTGATTTCTGTAGACTATAATCTATCCCCTACAGAAATTTTTTTCTTGAAAAAATACTATTAATCAATTTAAAATGGTATTTTAATACACTGATCGCAGCAGAAAGAACGCAATTTCCTACCAAAAGTACCTATTTTTATGAACCGTAACCTGTACAGTACCCGCACATGTAATATACTGACGGAAAGCTCTTTGGTGCACCTTTCAGATAATGACAACGAAAATTAGAAACAAACTGGGTCAAAGCCACCAAATAAAGAAATTTAAGGAAAATGTTCAGGAGAGCACACAAAAACTTTAGAGGCCGTTTTCTCAAAATGGCCGTCATGCAACTTAATGCCTTTAAACGTACATAACTTCTACATTTTTTTTAGTACAAGTTTTATTCAAGTACCAAAATAATCAGCAGAATGTACGCTTTTCAGTGATTGTATATCTCAAAATGCCCAAACTGCTAGTTAAGACTGATTTCGTGATTAGAGGTCACATTTGTTAACGCTTGCATCATTCAGTTCATCTCAAATTATGCGTGTTTCAATGAAATTCACGCCTCAATCTTCTACATTTCAGAGAAGGACAAGCAAGGTATTTCATCGATTTTTTCATATGGCATGTCTCTGCTCTTTTTATGATTTTTCTTCTCTTCTTTTAATTCCTCAGTCGCTTCTAATTCTCTTTAGATATTGGTGGGTACTAGATATCCATAATCTAAACGAGGTCATACCAGCGATTTTACCAGTTTGAGTATTAAAGGCACTTTCAAGATTGGTTTTAAACAGTCACTTATTAGTTTTTATTGACCTTCAGACTTTTCTCCGATGCTTGTGTGCACGTTGATTTTGACCATACTCTGCAGACAGTGTATTGCTGCGCAGACTGCATACTCTCTCTTCGGTGGTTGTACAAGCTTAAGCTGGATGTTTTCCACCGACATGACTTAGATGGAGACAGACGCAAGAAGAACGTTTATGAAGAAGATAGGAAAAGACAAGCAACATGTATAGGACATTTATGAGGCAAGAGAAATTAGAGCACCTAATCACTACAGGAAAGCTGGAGGGAAAAAGAGCACCAGGTAGACCCAGGGAGAAAATATTGGACGGACTTGCAGGGTGGCTGAAGACAGAGAGGGTGGGAGATGTACTTGCAGCGACAAGGAACAGATTCGTAAGGAGAGTCATGGTCATCAACGCCATGCGGCAGGGCACATCATGATAATGATGGTGATAATGATTTAGAGGTTCTTTAACGTGCATAGTTGATGTTACGCGTCCCATATTTCACGACAGGACTTTAGTAACTAACAAGTCTGCATACGTATTGATCTGGGAGGTCAGACAAATCTTTACCCTTTACACTGGGCTGGAGGTACCCGGGGAGACTCGAACTCCTCCAGACCTTCCACTTTTCGGTTTGATGTCTTACCCACTCGACAACCGCACTCGTATTTGCCAGTTTTGATCTTCGATTTGATCTCTGCCACCTCACTCCCCTACGACCCCAGGGCTATGAAACTATCTAGGTAGGCTCTCAGGACCTGGCCAGCTCGTGGGTTTACGTGCAAGCTTAAGGCTTGTGCCGTGATCATTCTGGATCTTCTCCGTCACGTGGCACCTGTGACGTCAGTGCATATGGAATTCATTCCGAGCGCGGAGACGTCATCTTGAGAAATGGAATTGAAACTGAAAACTGATCAGTGTTGGCTGAAGGTTACTTCCCTATGGTTTGTTCGTTGCGTTAGATGTTCTCCTTTCTTTCCGTCTTAGCATTCTTCTGGTTTCATTCTTTTATCATCTTTTTATTCACTTCTTTTTCCTTTGTTTTAGCTATTGTCCAAATTGACATATGTCACTTTGATGTCTGTACCGTAAAGGTTCTCTTTTCAGGTTGGGGGGGGGGGGGGGGGCATTTTTCAAGAATTTTTTTTTGGGGGGTGGGTGGGTGGGGAGGTGGTAAACTATTCATTTTATACGATCAATTTGGGCATCTTTGATTTTTTTCTCCCAGCTTTTTCTTTCCCATCAGACAAATTTTGTTCCCTGTTTTATCTTTCTCATACATCGCTGTTGTTATCATGCAAGTTTTGTTACCTGTTATATCTCTCTCTATGTCGCTATTGTTGCTACTTTTTCTTTGACTTATATGGATCGGATTTGGTTGGATTTTTTTCCCCTAGAAAGTATATTCTATAATGAGACGCCATCTTTCTAGGTTTTTGTGTTTGTTTATTTGTTCGTTTATTTGTTTGTTTGTTTGCTTGTTTTTCCTTTATGTGTTTTTTCTTCTTCATCTATGACGATGAAAGTTTGTAACAGAGTTTTGACAGGAACTGCTTTAGTTTCTTTATTGTTTATTTTTTGTTTGTTTGTTTGTTTCTTTCTTTCTTTCTTTTCGTGGTTTTAAATTTTGTTTATTTCCTTGGTTTTCTTTTGAATCTCTGTTTTCACAATAATTCCATTCAGGTTCGCTATCAACCAGTTTGTTTGTTTGTTTGTTTGTTTAATTGTTTTGTTTGTTTGTTTGTTTGTTTGTTTTGGCTATTTCTTTGGTTTTCTTTTTATTCTCCATTTTCGCAATAATTCCCTTCCAACTTTGCTACCAACCACTTTGTCTCAGTTATTTTCAGTCTCTTGTTGACTTGTTGATTGAAAGGATCATTGACATGAGCATGTTTGCATCCACACCCTCATTATGTTTCTTAATAGCTTGTTAACTAAGCACATATAAGTTACAAGTATCTAGTCCTATGTGTACTATTTTGAGACATTTTGGAGGGTATGTCCACAGCTGTATAATTGTCTGGTCCAGTGTGTATTGTTTTGAGAATTTGGGGGAGGGGGAAGGTATTTCACAGCTTTATAATTGTCTAGACCTGTGTGTACTGTTTTTAGAAATTTTAGAGGGTATGTTCACAGCTGTATAATTGTCTAGACCTGTGTATATTCTTTTGAGAATTTGGGATAGAGGGAAGAGTATTTCACAGCTATATAATTGTCTAGTCCAGTGTGTATTGTTTTGAGAATTTGGGGGAGGGGGGAAGGTGTTTCACAGCTATACAATTGTCTAGACCTGTGTGTATTGCTTCAAGAATTTATGGAGGATATGTTCACAGTTATATAATTGACCAGTCTTGTGTGTAGTGTATTGTGGGGGAGGGGGGGGGGTGTTCACAGCTATATAACTGTCTGATACTGTGTGTAGTCTTTTGAGATTTATTTTTTTTTTGGGGGGGGGGGCAGGGGGGTGTTCACAGCTATGTAATTGTCCAATCCTGTGTGTATTGTTTCAAGAATTTTGGGAGGTATGTTCACAGCTATACAATTGTCCAATACTGTGTATTGTTTCGAGATTTTTATTTTTTTTTATTGGGGGGGGGGGGGGGGGGTCACAGCTATATAACTGTCCAGTACTGTGTGTATTGTTTCGATGATTATTTGGAAGATACGTTCTCAGCTATATAATTGTCAAATACTGTGTATGTGTATTGTTTCGAGAATTTTTTTGAGGATATGTTCAGTTATATAATTGTCCAGTACTGTTTATTGTTTCGAGATTTTTTTTATGGAGGGGGGGGGGGGGGTACGTTCACAACTTAATAATTGTCCAATCCCGTGTGTGTTGTTTCGAGAATTTTTTGGGTATGTTCACAGCTATATATAAAATACATTTAAACTAAATATAACCCATTCTCACAAACGAGAGCCTAAGTCGCGCCCCTGTAAATCGACCAGCTTCAGAAAGATGATAAGCGTCTGTGAGGATGAAATCAAAATACTAGTTGCAACTTTTTTTTTCTTTGGGTGTGTGGTGAGTTAGCAGTGAAATTCACCGATGAGGGCGGGAAAATTAAATAATCATGATGAAAACCACCCAGGAATGCCTCGCTGAAATTATCCTGAATTGGTCGTTTCTCGCCGCTGTCACAGCTTACGATCTTGTAAAACCTAAACATTCCGTAAACACTTTTGAAGCCTATGGTGTCAAATTTCGATCGTGCATTACAGAGTTCAAAATATCCCAATCAGAATTCACACGAGAACTTTGGTTTTGTTGTCAAGGAAAATCTGACAGAGAATGTTCTCAAACTCTCTCCTCCATTCTCTCAAAACAAGGATTACGTACAGCCTGCAGTTTAGTTAACTACAGCGCTTATAGTTTTTGTCCAAGAAACTCATTGTATATAACCATTGGAAAGGAAATCCTATATTCTTTCTAATCATATCAGTACTTCATATCACCGAAAACTGACGTCCCTTCGTGAAAACATAAGATTAACCAGTGCACTGCCATGGCTCCAAAGCTGAATTAAGAGTTTGTATATTTATTTATTTATTTATTTATTTATTTATTTATTTATTTATTTATTTATTTATTTATTTATTTATATAATCGTTTATTTCGTCATTTATTTTTTTGTAAATGTACTCCGAATTCCATTTTCCCCCCAGCTTTCCATTCAGCATTGTAAAAATCACCAGCAAAATTCTCTGTTGATCGGTGTTTTATTTTTTGTATTTATATATTTATGAAATGCAAAGTATGTAGTAGAAAATAAAAGACATTATAGGAAAATATCAACATCATTATGATCATCAGTTGTTGTTTATTTTCTGTGTGTTGTTGTTGTTGTTGTTGTTGTTGTTGTTGTTTTTTGCGTAGACCTGTACTCCATAGTGTCATCATTATTGTCATCATTATAGTATTGTGAAAAAAGTGTCATTGTTATCCTACCCTGCTGTCATAGTGGTCCTACTTTCGGCTGGGTAAGACAATCTTTTAGTTTCTCACCTGTGTAGAAGTTCATTTCACATAGTAGAAGACAGAG
>CM060308.1:8357075-8364575 GCA_030674185.1 Monoplex corrugatus | reverse complement strand
ACGGCACTCGCAATAGAGGAAGACAAAGTAGATGGAGAGACGACCTAGATGGATTTGACAAGAACTGGAGAAGAAAAGCGCTGGAACGAAGTGAATGGAAGCAGCTGGGGAAGGCCGAGGTCCAACAACCAACTTTCGATGGCTAAAAGAAGACGAAGAAGGGTTGACGTAAACGTAGAGGTCCTGCCTTTCAATCTTACTGTTGGCTACAGATTTGCATGTGTGTGTGAATATGGCTTGAGAAAGTTCTGATTCGTTCTGCCTCTAACCCTTTGATTCCCTCACCCTATCCACTAAGTCCGCAGTAACACCAAAGCAAAAATTTAACCCTTTTGATTCCCCCACCCTATCCTCTAAGTGTCCTGCATCGTCATTAGTGACAGCAAAGCGAAAACTTAACTCTTTCACTCCCTCACCCTGTCCACTAATTATCCTGCATCGTCATCAGTGACAGCAAAGCAAGAATTTAACCCTTTGACTCCCTCATCCTATCTACAAAATATCCTGCATCATCACCAGTGACAGCAAAGCAAATTTTAACCCTTTGACTCCCTCATCTTATCCACTAAGTATCCTGTATAGCCATCAATGACAGCAAAGCAAAAACTTAACCCTTTGACTCCCTCACCCTATCCACCAGCTTCCTGCAGGAAGCTGGTGGACAGGGTGAAGAAGTCAAAGGGTTAAGTTTTTGCAGCTGGTGGATAGGATGCGGAGTCAAAAGGTAATCCACCCAGCTGTGAATTCACACCTAAACATACTCAGGGTCTTGTTAGGGAAGATAAAGCGTTGAGAAAGTAAAAGTAGTTATTCCCCTTTCATAATGCTGGCACTGAGAAAACACGAGCTTTGTACCATGTCACTCTCCTACGCCCTCAAAGTTATGTGATAATCTTTTCCTTTCATGTTACATTGTTTCCTTTCATGTTACATTGTTTCCTTTCATGTTACATCGTTTCCTTTCATGTTACATTGTTTCCTTTCATGTTACATTGTCTGTGTATATTTTGTTTGGGAAGGGACAGAGGGTGGCGAATGGGTCTATTTATTGGGGAGGGAAGAGTAGTGGCGGGTGGTGGGTCTTTTTGTTTATTTGTTTGTCTGTTTTGTGAAAGTGGTTATTGAAAAACAAATTTGTTAATGCTTGCATCGTCAGCTGATCTCAAATTGTACGTGTCTCAATGAAATTCACTCCTCGATCTTCTCCTTTTCAGAGAAGACAAGCAAGGTATTTAATCGATTTTCATATGGCATGTCTTTGCTCTCTTTATAATTTTCTTCCTTCTTTTAATTCGTATGTCGCTTCTAATTCTCTTTAGTTGGTGGTATAGTTTTCCCATAATCTAGACGAAGTCCTGCCAGCGATTTTACCATTTTGAGTATTTGAGGTTCTTTAAGATTGATTTTAACAGTCATTTATGGTAAGTTTTCAAGATTGATTTTAAACATCATTGATATTGTATACCTTAGATTTTTCTAGGATGCATGTATGCACGTTGTCTGTGACTCTGTGCAGACACTATATTGCTGTGCAGACTGCATACTCTTCCTCGGTGGTTGTACACCTAGATGTTTTCCACTGACATGTTTAGAAGAGGAGATACAAGAAGAACATGTATGAAGTTGATGAGGAAAAGACAAGCACACTTATAGGACATTTTATAGGCAAGAGAAATCAGAGACCTGAGTCCAACAGGAAAGCTGGAGGAAAAGAGCCAGTAGACCCAGGAGAAAATATTGGACGGACTTGCAGAGTGGATTAGACAGAGAAGGTGGGAGATGTACTTACAGCGAGAAGAACAGATTCGTATTGAGGGCATGATCGCCAACCCATGCAGCAGGGCACATTGCTGTGATGATGACGTAGAGGTTTCTTTAACGTGCGTTGTTGATGTTACGCGTCAGACATTTTTCAAGAGTTGTTTGTTTTTTTTAATGGGAGGGGGTGTTGTTCATTACAAAGGGTCAATTTGAGCATCTTTGATTTTTTTCCCCATCAAGACAGGTTTTGTTCCGTTACATTTTTCTCGTATATCGCTATTGTTGCTACTTTTCTCTGATTCATATGGATTGGATTGGATTGGATTTTCCCCTAAGAAAGCACAATGCCGTAATGAGACGCCATCTTTCTAGGTTTGTTTTGTTTGTTTTTGGTTTGTTGTTAATGTGTTTGTTTGTTAATGTGTTTGTTTGCTTGTTTTTTTCTTTATGTATGTTTTTTTTTCTTCATGTATGACGATGAAAGTTTGTAACAGAGTTTGGACAGGGATTGCTTTAGTTTCTCTATTGTTTATTTGTTTGTTTCTTTCTTTGTTTCTTTCGTGGTTTTAGACTTTGTTTAATTCTTTGGTTTTCTTTGGAATCTCTATTTTTGCAATAATTCCATCCAAGTTTGCTATCAACCAGTTTGTATGTTTGTTTGTTTGTTTCTTTCTTTCTTTCTTTCTTTCTTTTGTTTGTTTTGTTTGTTTGTTTGTTTTCGCGGTTTTGTTCTTGTTTGTTTCTTTGGGTTTTTTATTCTCCTTTTTCGCAATAATTCCCTCCCAACTTTGCTACCAACCACTTTGTCTCAGTTATTTTCAGTCTTTGTCTCAGTTATTTTCAGTCTCTTGTTGACTTGTTGACGGAAAGGATCATTGACATGAGCATGTGTACATCCACACCCTCGTTATGTTTCTTGTTAACTTGTTAACTGAACGCATGTAAGTTATAATTATCTAGTCCTGTGTGTATTTTTTGAGAAATTTTGGAGTGTATGTTCACAGCTGTATATTGTCTAGTCTGTGTGTATTTTTTGAGAATTTTGGAGTGTATTTCACAGCTGTATATTGTCTAGTCTGTGTGTATTATTTGAGAATTTTTGGAGGTTGTTCACGCTGTATATTGTCTGTCCTGTGTGTATTATTTTGAGAATTTGGAGGGTATGTTCACAGCTGTATATTGTCTAGTCCTGTGTGTATTATTTTGAGAATTTTTGGAGGGTATGTTCACAGCGTTAATATCTAGTCTGTGTGTATTATTTTGAGATTTTTGGAGGGTATGTTCACAGCTGTATAATGTGTAGTCCTATGTTATTATTTGAGAATTTTCGGAGGGTATGTTCACAGCTGTATAATTGTCTATCTATGTGTATTATTTTGAGAGTTTTCGGAGGTATGTTCACAGCTGTATAATTGTCTAGTCCTGTGTGTATCGCTTCAAGAATTTTTGGCGGGTATGTTCACAGCTGTATAATTGTCTAATCCTGTGTGTATCATTTGAGATTTTTGAGGGTATGTTCACAGCGTATAATTGTCTAATCCTGTGTGTATCATTTTGATTTTTTGGAGGGTATGTTCACAGCTGTATAATTGTCTAGTCCTGTCTGTGTCGATTCAAGAATTTTTGGAGGGTATGTTCACAGCTTTATCACTGTCCAGTCCTGTATGTGTATTGTTTTGAGAAATTTTGGAGGGTATAACACAGCTATATGATTGTCTACACCTGTGTGTATTGCTTCGAGAATTTTTGGAGGGTATGTTCACAGCTATATAATTGTCTAGACCTGTGTGCATTGCTTCATGAATTTTTGGAGGGTATGTTCACAGCTATATAATTGTCCAGACCTGTCTGTATAGTTTTGAAATTTGGGGGAGGGGAGGTATGTTCACAGCTATATAATTGTCTAGTCCTGCGTATATTGTTTTTAGAATTTTTTTTTTTTTTTTGGGGGGGGGGATATATAGATAGAGAGATAGATAGATAGATAGATAGATAGATAGATAGATAGATAGATAGATAGATAGATAGATAGATAGATATCTGTTTATGAAATGTAAGAGATATTGTAAAAAAAAAATTATAAGATATTATAGGAAGATATATCATTATGATCCTCAGTCGCTTTTCATGTTCTGTGTTTGTTCCGTGGAATTATATTAAGCGTCCTTGATTTCGTTCCCTGCTGTCATGTGGTCCCACTTTCGGTTGGGTCAGACAATCAGCTAGTTTCTCACCTGTGAAGAATTCCATTTCACAAAGTAGGAGACGGAGATAAATCGACTTCGAACAAGTCACCTACTTCTCACCTGTGTACCTGTCCATTTCAGAGGTGTGCAGACTGCCATCAGTGACGGGCAGATGCAGGGCCAGCCTACAGCGCTGGTACTATGATGCCAGCTACAGCAGGTGTCGGCAGTTTGTCTATGGCGGATGTGAAGGGAACAGCAACAACTTTGAGACTGAACAGGACTGTCTCCGCTACTGTAGCACAGATGGTGAAGGTATGGTAGTGTGGTTTATTTATGTATTTATTTGTGTATTTATTTTTTTCCTCTTGTTCTCGTTCCTGTTCTTGTTCTTGCACTTGTTCTTGTTCTTCTTGTTCTCATTCTTCTTATTCTTGTTCTTCTTGTTCTTGTTCTTCTTGTTCTTCTTGTTCTTGTTCTTGTTTTTCTTCTTCTTCTTCTTCTTCTACTACTACTACTTTCTCTTCTTCTTCTTCTTCTACTTCTACTTCTTCTTCTTCTTCTTCTTCTTCTTCTTCTTCTTCTTCTTCTTCTTCTTCTTCTTCTTCTTCTACTTCTCTTCTTCTTCTTCTTCTTCTTCTTCTTTCTTCTTCTTCTTCTTCTTCTTCTTCTTCTTCTTCTTCTTCTTCTTCTTCTTCTTCTTCTTCTTCTTCTTCTTCTTCTTCTTCTTCTTCTTCTTCTTCTTCTTCTTCTCTTCTTCTTCTTCTTCTTCTTCTTCTTCTTCTTCTTCTTCTTCTTCTTCTTCTTCTTCGCATTCTTCTTCTTCTTCTTCTTCTTCTTCTTCTTCTTCTTCTTCGCATTCTTTCGCATTCTTCGCATTCTTCTTCTTCTTCTTCTTCTTCTTCTTCTTCCTTCTTCGCATTCTTCTTCTTCTTCTTCTTCTTCTTCTTCTTCTTCTTCTTCTTCTTCTTCTTCTTCTTCTTCTTTCTTCTTCTTCTTCTTCTTCTTCTTCTTCTTCTTCTTCTTGCATTCTTCTTCTTCTTCTTCTTCTTCTTCTTCGCATTCTTCTTCTTCGCATTCTTCTTCTTCTTCTTCGCATTCTTCTCTTCTTTCTTCTTCTTCTCTCTTCTTCTTCTACTATAAAACACCACTTCTATGCTGATGACACCCAACTTCTAGACAGTGACACACCAGACAATATACAGCGCCTCTTGACTCGCACCACTGAGTGTTACTCGGACATTAAGAACTGGATGACATTCAATAAACTTCAGCTTAATGACGATAAGACAGAAGCTATCCTCATTGGCACCCGTCAGAAACTTTCTCAGCTGCCTCCTCTTTCTCTCCCATTATGTAACACATCAGTCCCAATTTCTGATTCAGCTAAAAACCTTGGTGTCTGCATTGACTCTACCCTCTCCATGAACAACTTTGTTTCTCAAACTGCCAGATCTTGCTACTTTCACCTCCATCGTATAAGCTTGATCAGGAAGTAAAACTCGTTCTCTCCTTCATAATGTCTCGCATTGACTATTGCAATTCACTCCTGTCTGGTCTTCCTGCCTCCACCATTTACATCCTACAGCGCATTCAAAACAATGCTGCACGCCTTGTACTCAAAAAGAAAAAAGCTGACCACATATCTCCTCTCCTGGCACAACTTCACTGGCTCCCTGTATCAAAGCGCATACAGTACAAACTAGACACCATGTGCTACAAAAGCCTCAATAACGCAGCCCCCCATTACCTGTCAAGCCTACTTGAGATCTATGTTCCCTCACGTACCCTCCGCTCTGCCTCCGATCCTCTGACTTTTCGCTTTCCACGCACCAAGCTCAATACCTATGGTCCACGAGCCTTCTCTGTTTCTGGTCCACTTTCCTGGAACAAACTTCCTCTCTCTGTCCGTCAGCAACCTACTTTTGTCTCCTTCAAGTCCGCTCTCAAAACTCACCTTTTCTCCTCTGCATAAAATCCTGACCTCACTCATCCCCCCTCTGTAGCCTGTCTCCACTCGGAGGGGAATCACATTGTAATATATATTTGTATATAATATGCTCTCTATAATTTTCCATTGCTTTTATTCTTTTTCCCCATTTATAGCCATGTGTAAGTGTGTGTCTGCGCGCGTGCGTAAGTGTATGTTCAGCGCTTAGATTTGATTTTTATCGAGATTTTGCGCTATATAAATATTGTAATTATTATTATTATTATTACTACTTCTACTTCTTCTTCTTCTTCCTTAAGTCTTCTTTCTTCTTGTTCTTCTTCTTGTTCTTGTTTGTCCAGTACTGTGTGTATTGTATTTGTTGATAGAGGTGATGATGGTGGTGGTGGTTGTGAAGATGTGTCGGTTTTGTTGTTGTTGTTGTTATTGTTGTTGACAGAGGTGATGGGTCCCATCCACACCCTCGTGGTATTTTTTGTTAAAAATTAATACTTCTTGTTCTTCATATCGTGCCAAAAGAAAGGGCGAATTCTAACACGCCAGTATACGTGATTCTTGTTGCAGGATCCAGACCTGAAGTGGTTACAGAAGCCCCAGTGGACTCCAACGATCCCAACGGTAAGATATGACTCTAAAAGCTAAAGCAGTTGATTGAAATGTAGTAAGTAGCGTTGTTTAATTAACCCTTTGACTTCCACACCCTATCCACCATCATCATCATAATCATCATCATCATCATCATCATCAGGTGCCCTGCCGCATAGCGTTGGCGACCATGGACTTCCAACCATCTCTATCTCTCGTTGCTTCCAGCATCTCCCTCACCCTCCTCATCCCCAGCCACTCTGCAGGTCCGTCCAGCATTCTCTCCCTGGGTCTATCTGGTGCTCTCTTTCCCTCCAGCTTTCCCGTTGTGACCAGGTGCTCCAAATTCCCCTTCCTCATAAAATAGCCTATAAATGTTGCTTGTCTTTTCCTAATCTTCCTTATGAGTGATCTACTTGTGTCTGCCTCCATCAAGACTGTCTCGTTTGTTTACACCCTATCCACCGACTGCAAAAACACTTAGCCCTTTGCTTCCCTCACCCTATCCACTAGCTTTCTGCAGGAAGTTGGTGGATATGGTGAGGGAGTCAAAGGGTTAAAATTTTGCTCTGCTTGCTTGGTTGACAATGCAGGTTTGACACCTCTCTACTGCGCCTTCGGTTTTAATGTCAGCTTCTCAAAATGACGTCTCCGCGCTGGGAATGAATTTCATATACACTGACGTCACTGATACCATGTGATGGATGCGATCCTAATGATCATGGCTCAAGGCGTATATTTTGCGCGTAAGCATTACGCTCTGTCATCTACGCTCTCAGGGTTATGAAACAATCTTTTTTGTTTTTTCCTTTTATCGATTCAGTACGGTAGTTTTTTGTTTTGTTTTTCGGGTTGTTGTTTTTTTTTGGGAGGAGAGGGGAGGTAAGTCTGTAAAAATATACTCATTGAAAACAATTTGTTCGTATGTATATCGTCCAACTGATCTGAAATCTTGTGTGTTTCAATTAAATTCACCCTTCAGTCTTCTGCTTTTCAGAGAAGGATAAGCAAGGTATT
>CM060308.1:8337075-8349575 GCA_030674185.1 Monoplex corrugatus | reverse complement strand
CTTTCAGTATAAATAGTATCCCCCCATATTCTGGAAATTCTGTGCTAGAAATTTCCTCTTTTTCTGTCACTCTCTTTGTTTCTGCCTTGTTGCCTTGATTTCTGTCATTTCTACCTATCGTTTTCTGCCTTAATGGTCCATTCACCTGTATGTGTTCGATGAAGTCTTATGTATTTTTCTTAGGGTTGATAATTGGGTACATGTATTAAGCGCATTTTTGGCTGTAGGGAGGTGAGATATGCGGAAGCAATTTAAGTTCATTTATGCCTGTTTTTATATGTTTTGGTGTCCATATGTATGCTTATATTTGTATTCAGGTGTGTTTTTTAAATCTCCCCTGTGCGATAAATTGGACGGAGTGATCAACGCCGGGGGGCATGTCCTTAGATTATGTGCCCGAATGCAATGATATTTGAACTTAATTTTCTTTTCCTTTTTTATTCTGTTGAAGTTTTGTCTGTTTTGAAGCGGTCGTAGCCCTGATAAGGCTCTACACAATCGGCTGGGCTTTAAACAGTAATAATAATAATAATAAAAATAGAACAAGATTAGAGTGCTGATTTCTTATTTTATGGCATTACAGTGCTGATTTCGTATTTCATGGCATTACAATCCGTATTTCTTAATTTATGGCATTAGATCACTGATTTCGTATTTTCTGACAGTAAAGTACTGATTTTTTGTTTTTATGGAACTAGATCTCTGATTTCGTATTTTATGGTATTAGAATGCTGATTTCTTATTAAATGGCATCAGATTACTGATTTTTTGTATATGGCAGTAGATTGCTGATTTCTTATTTTACAGATGTATGTGACTTTAATGTGTGTGTGTGTGTGTGTATGGTGTGTGTGTGTGTGTGTGTGTGTGTGTGTGTGTGTGTGTGTATGAGTGAGTGAGTGTGTGTGTGTATGCGTGCGTGTGTGTGTGTGTGTGTGTGTGTGTGTGTGTGTGTGCATGTGTGTGTGCATGTGTTTGTATGCATACATGTATGTGTGCGTGCGTGCGTGTGTGTGTGTTTACGTGTTTGTGTGTGTGTGTTTGTGTGTATGTGTGTGTGTGTATTTGTGAGTGTGCGCGTGTGCATGTGTGTGTATATGTCTGTATGCGTGTATGTATGTGTGTGTGTATTTATATATATATATATATATATGTGTGCGTGCGCGTGCGTGTGTGTGTGTGTATGTGTCTGTATGCATGTATGTATGTGTGTGTATGTGTGTGTGTGTGTGTATGTGCGTGTATTTGCGTGTATCCGTGCATCCGTGAATGCCCAGGTGTGCATGCTGAACCCAGACGGCGGTTCCTGTCGTGGCTACGACATCAAGTACTACTATGACAGTTCTGCCCGTCGGTGCCAGAGGTTTATCTACACCGGTTGCGATGGCAACGGCAACCGTTTCTCTACAGAATACGAATGTCTGCAATTCTGCCAGAGTGGAGTGGACACTGTTTTCACCCCCGCCCCAACACTTCCATCTGGAGGTGAGGTTTTTATGTGCATGCTGTATTCGTTGTCTGTTTTCTTCTCATTCTTCACTTTGTTATGGGTTTGGTTCATTGGGGGTATGCGGTATTTTTATTTTTTATTTTCTTTTAGTAATGGTGCACATGTTGGTCTGTTTCGAAAATTACAGCAGCAATTTTGATTTTTTTTTATTTGTCTAACTTTCCTCAGTACATGTTTTTGCTTGTTTTTGTTTTTTCCTTTAATCGTTTTTTGGTATTTTAGGGGTTAACTGAAACGTTTTTATTATCATGTACATACATATATGAGTTAAAAATCAATTGCTATTCCCTTAAGATAAATCAAAGTTCACTGCTATTTTCTTCAGATAAATGAAAGTTTACTGCTATACCCTTAAGAAGATAAATCAAAGTTCACTACTATTCGTCCAGATAAATCAAAGTTTAACTGCTGCTGTTCCCTTGAAATAAAGCAGAGTTAACTGCTATTCCCATTTGATAAATCAAAGCGAACTGAATAAATCAAAGTTAACTGCTATTCCTTAAGATAAATCAAAGTTAACTGCTAAGCCCTTAATTAAGATTAAAAAAGATAACTGCTATTCCATTAATTAAGATAAATCAAAGTTAACTGCTATTCCCTTAATTAAGATAAATCAAAGTTAACTGCTATTCCCTTAATTAAGATAAAAAAGATAACTGCTATTCCTTAATTAAGATAATCAAAGTTAACTGCTATTCCCTTAATTAAGATAAAAAAAAAATATAACTGCTATTCCCTTAATTAAGATAAATCAAAGTTAACTGCTATTCCCTTAATTAAGATAAAAAAAAAGATAACTACTATTCCCTTAATTAAGATAAATCAAAGTTAATTGCCATTCCCTTAATTAAGATAAATCAAAGTTAACTGCTATTCCCTTAATTAAGATATAAAAAAGATAACTACTATTCCCTTAATTAAGATAAATCAAAGTTAATTGCCATTCCCTTAATTAAGATAAATCAGGGTTAACTGCTCTTCCCTTAATTAAGATAAAAAAGATAACTGCTATTCCTTAATTAAGACAAATCAGGGTTAACTGCTATTCCCTTAATTAAGATAAATCAAAGTTAACTGCTATTCCCTTAATTAAGATAAATCAAAGTTAACCGCTATACCCATTTAATAAATCAAAGCTAATTGCTTTTTTTTAAAGATTGATCCAAGTGAACCGCTAGTCCCTTGAGATAAACCAAAGCTAACTGCTATGCCCTTAAGATAAATGAAAGTTAATTGCTATTCCCTTAAGAGAAATCAAAGTTAACTGTTATTTTCTAAAGATAAATCAAGTTAACTACTGTTCCCTTAAATAAGATAAATCAAAGCCAACTGCTGCTCCCTTAAAATAAACCAAAGTTAAGTGATATTCCCTTTTGATAATTCAAACTTAACTGCTATTCCCTTAATATAAATCAAAGTTAACAGCTATTCCCTGAAGATAAATCAAAGTCAACTGTATTCCCTTATTAAGGTAATTCAAAGATAACTGCTAATTCCTTTTACCTTGATCTGTTCACCTTTTGAACTTGTTTATGCGGAATGATCGTAATACGTTGTCCTAGCTGGAACGCATTTTATCTGAGATGATGAAGGCATAATATGTTGTTGTTATTATTATTGTTTTTATTTATTCAGACTTAGGAAAGATCAGTTTTGCATAATATTAATTGAACATTTTCATTTTAATCTATTTTGCATAATTATATGTCTAAGTGGAGTTTACCTTACTATACAATGAAACATTTCATAAATACTTTAAAACGTTAATTTTGTTCTTTTGTGGTTGACTTTCTGTTTATTTTTTCAGTAACAACGTCACTTTTGTGAAGCTAATGATGTTTATGTATTTTATATTTGGCTATATAATCTTTTGTTTAAGGATGTTGATATCAATGTTGTTATAATAACTGGGAAATTGATGTTGTGTTCGATGCACGAGAAATGCAAATAGTCTTTGGGTTTTATGGGGAAATTGGGAAATTTTGCTAACATTTTGCTTCTTTTCCCTTCTTCTATATTGTTATTTTATTGTTTTTGTTTTCTATGGGATTTCACCAGCACTCATCACAAACTGTATATTCCTTTGCATGACACTTTTGCAACAATGTTTTTGCAAGATATATTCTTTGAGGGATGATGGGAATGCTTGGGAATGTTTTATATCACTTTGTTTTCCTCTATGGTTGATTGAGACTGCATCAATATTACCTATTTGATGGAACTGCAAAAGGTATTCTATACATTCTATACTTTTTTCTTTTTTTTGGGTATGCATCAGTTTAATGCATAAGGGTATATGTACAGAATTTTCTTTCTTTCTTTTTTTTTTTATTATGGATTAAGGATGCATCGTGTTGATATTTGTACATTTTGTATCTCTGAGGATGCAATATTTCTCTCTCTTTGTCACTGACCCTTGACCTCATCTTCTCACCTGATCACGTGACAGACATATGCTCTCTGCCGCGCGAGCGAGGCGAGTGCTCAGACTATGAGATATACTGGTACTATGACGCGGAGAAAGCGTACTGCACGCGCTTTTACTATGGCGGCTGTGGCGGCAACGACAACCGGTTCATCTCTCAGCTGGAGTGTGAGGAGCGCTGTGTGGCTGGCAGACGTCCTCAAGGTATCATCAGTCAGACCTGTAGACAGTGAGATGTGCAGGCCTGCTAGTTTCGTTGTTGTGTACGTTACTAGGCTCTAGCTGCCCGTCTTAAGATGTGGTGTTGCTGTGTGGAACTTTTAATGTTGATACTAATTATAGCAATAGCAACCGTCATCATCATTAATCATCATCTTCGTCCTTGTCATCATCGTTGTCGTCGTCATCATCCTCATCATGTTCGTCATCATCAGAAGATGAGGAGGAGGAGGAGGAAGAGGATCGTCGTCTTCGTCATCATTGGATGATGATGATGATTGATGATTGATGATGGTTGATGATGATGATGATGATGATGATGATGATGATGGTCGTCTTCGTTATCAGTGGATGTATGATGATGATGATGATGACGATGACGATGATGCTGATGCTGATGCTGATGACGACGATGATGATTGCATTACAGCTCCTCATCTCAGAACAGCCGTAAGCGCTTTCTAAAAGTATGAGTAAAATTTTTGCACACTCAAAACAGACACATGTCAACCTCCTACCCTTGTGATGAAACAGACGTACTATAATTATGGACTGAAACTGTGTGACAGGGCTGTATTCTACGATTACTTTCATACTACATCCTGGCGTTAACCAGGCCCGAGAGATACAGACACCTGCGGTGTTGGTCAGAAAAAAATGAGCAACACCCGCAAAGAAGCATCCATGAAGTGGGTGAGATTGGACTGTGTGGTCACAGTCTTCCCAACGAGCTCAAAGCACGTTAAAATCTAGGTAGAATCCGTTTGGGGCAAAAACAAACAAACAAACAAACAAACAAACAAACAAACAAACAAACAAACAAACAAAAAACCCACAACGATTTTGTTAGGACCATTGGGATTCGAACCTGCGATCTCGCTGTCGTTATTCCGTTGCGCTAACCACGAAGACTGGCAACAGTTTCAAGAGCATGCTACAAACCTGAACAGAGTATGTGAAGACCATGACGTGTGGATCAGCCTTACAAAAACAGAAGTCATGATAGTGCACAATAACAAAGAATAATTGTTAGCGTTAGATATTAACTTAATTTACATTGCGTGTAATAACAATGGAAAGCTTTAGCGTTCAACGTTGTCTTATTGGCATTGTGTACAGTAACAAAAGAATATTTAACACCGATGAATAGTGTCTTATTCGTATAGTGTACAATAATAATAATAATAATTACAATATTTATATCGCGCTAAATCTTGGTAAATCAAATCAAAGCGCGCTCACTCACCAATCACACGCAGGATCGCACTCAAAGATGAACATTTGTAAAACAATCAATTAAGTCAAAAATAGGCATAAATGTCCATACAATGCTGAAATTATGAACAATGGAAAAATAGCAGTAAAAAACGGCGAAAAAGGCCTCAGAAATTCATTGACGTGGAAAGAGGTGAGTTTTCAAACCTGACTTAAATGCGGAAAGAGTAGATAACAAAGAATACTTTTTATCGGTCAATATACAATCTTATTCATACTGTATTCAATACAAAGGAATAGATTCATACTATCTTTTTTGTATTTTGTACCATGATCAATAAAAAAAAAAGTGGTTCATAGTATTGGATACTATCTTGCTTATATCATGTACAATACCAAAGAGTATACCGTTAACTACCATTTTAATTACGCTGTGTACAATAATACAAAAAAACAGCTTTTGAATGCTATCTTATCTATAATGTGAACAATAATAAAGAAGAGTGTTTAGCTTTGACAACTACCTCCCTCTAAATTATGTTTTATGAAATGACTACATTTGTCTTTGAATATTATTTACTTTATACTGGGTGCAACAATTAAGAATAGTTTTTTTTAAAACGTTGATTATTATCAAAGTAATATTTTCTTGTACCATCCCAGGCATAAATATTACGTGCATCTAGAGACAACATGTACATTTTAACAAGAAAGGTAAAAAAAAAACCAAAAAAACTAAGAACATAGTTTGAAACAAAATGACTGCCAGCGTTCAGGCAAAAATGGAAAAGTAGAAACACGTGAGAAGGTGCACTTAATTGTGCACTTAATTGACGAAAGACATAGAAGGTAAGATTTGCATGACCATATATACAGTATTCATGGCATTTTGGGGGATACAGAATTCACGTGCATGTGGCTTTTACTTGAGAGATAACAAAGATGCATCGTTTATGTGTGTGTGTGTGTGTGTGTGTGTGTGTGTGTGTGTGTGTGTGTGTGTGTGTGTGTGTATGTGTGTGTGTGTGTGTGTGTGTGTGTGTGTGTGTAAGGGAGAGAGAGAGAGAGAGAGGGAAATGAGAGAAATAGAGAGAGAGAGACAGAGAGAGAAAGAGAGTGAGAGAAAGAGAAGATAGAGAGAGAGTGAGAGAAAGAGAAAGAGAAGAGAGAGAGTGAGAGAAAGAGAGAGAGACAGAGAAAGAGAGAGAGTGAGAGAAAGAGAGAGAGAAGAGTGAGTGAGAGAAAGAGAAAGAGAGAGTGAGAGAGAGAGAGAAAGAGAGAGAGATTTTGTTTAATATTGTAATTGTGCATAAAAAAATCAGGTTATGAAAGTGAACCAGGTATAGAATAAGTTGTTCTATTTATCACGCATATGGCACATATGTTCGCATGCTTGCTTGCTTGCACACGGTTGCATGCATGCACGTTCGCAAGCATAAGGGTACAAACACACACACACACACACACACACACGCACACACACATGCAAACACGCACACGCACGCACACACACATACGCATGCACACACACACATATATACGTACATACACATACGCACTCACGCACGCAACCGCACATACACACCCCACATGTTGTGTGAATTCTCCCCGTTGTTCGTTCAATCCTATTTTGATGAAGCTTTATCTCTTTAGTCTATCTTTTCTCTCTGACCTTAACCCTTTGACTCCTGCACCCCATCCACCAACTGCAAAAACTTAAACTCTTTGAGTCCTGCACCCTATCCATCAGCTTCCTGCAAGAAGCTTGTGGATAGGCTAATGGAGTCAAAAGGTTAAGGTTTTGCTTGCTTGCATTGTTGTCAATGCAACAGGCGGACAGGGTGCAGAAGCCAAAGGGTTAATCAAATTTGATGGTCAGATTTATATCTCCAATTTATGGTTCGTAATACGTGTGTTTATCTGTTTAAAATTCATGTTAACTTGACAATAAGAAGTCTATGAAGATGGTAGTACATGTGTGTGCGTGCGTGCGTGCGTGTCTGTGTGTCTGTGTGTCTGTGTGTTTTGTGCGTATGTGTGCGTGCGTTTGTGTGAATGTAAGCATGAACATTGTCAAATGATTGTTCTGTTTCATGATATTACATTGTTTTATTATATAAAACTGTTATAATGTTTTTGGTTATATTAACAGTGATGTTTTATACTTTTTTTTTGCAAAATGAGAACATGTTTTGTTTTCGTTTGTTAGTTTGTGTTTCTGTTCTTGTAAAGGTGGTTGTCTTATATATTAATTTTAAAGAAGTCAGTCTGATTGGTTTAGAGATGATGTGTTTATAAAACTGCATGAATTTTATTTTCTTGCTAACTAAGCAGAACATCTTACTAAACATTTGTGACCTCCCACCGCGAAATCAGTCTTAACTCGCAGTCAGTCGAACAGCACTAGGAGCTGAAAAGGTGACTGAGGGTCAGTCTGGGGTATTTTGACTTTTTCTCAAAATCGATTTCTGTAGACTATAATCTATTCCCCACAGAGATGTTTTTCTTGAAAAAATGTTATTAATCAATTTAAATCGGTACTTTAATGCGCTGATCGCAGCAGAAAGAACGCAGTTTCCTACCAAAAGTACCTATTTTTGTTTCAAATTATGAACCGTAGCCTGTACAGTACCCACAGATGTAATTTACTGATGGAAAGCTCTTTGGTGCACCTTTCAGATAATGACAGCGAAAATTAGCAACAAACTGGGTCAAAGCCATCAAATAAAGAAATGTAAGGAAAATATGTAGAAGAGCACACAAAAAATTTAGAGGCCGTTTTCTCAAAATGGCCGTCATACAACTTAATGACTTTAAACATACATAACTTCTACATTTGTTTGAGTACAAGCTTTTTTGAAGTACCAAAATAATCAGCAGAATGTACACTTTCCAGTGATATGTATATCTCAAAATACCCAAAATGCTAGTTAAGACTGATTTCGTGGTGGGAAGTCACATTTCGTAAACGTTTAACAAATTTTGTGTGCTGTCCGTTGTTTGATATATTTACTTGAAAGTGCTATTTTACCTTATCATATTCATCGTCACTTTTTTATGCTTAATGTGAATATGATGTTGTGGTGATGATGATGATTGTGTTGGTAAGAGATTGTTTTTTTCTCTCTTCTTCTCTTAAACTTACCATCGTATATATTGTATTGCGGTAAAGAATGCAACACTCACATATGCTTTATAGAACTGTACTACAAACACAACATACAAATACTCGCACAGGTGCTCTCGTTGTTTGTTTGTTTGTTTGTTTGTTTGTTTGTTTGTTTGTTTGTTTGTTTGTGTGTGTGTGTCTGCTGCGCACACAGTCACCTACACACACACACACACACACACACACACACACACACACACGCACACACGCACACACACACATTCACTCACACACAACACACACAACACACACACACACACCACACACACACACACACACACACACACACACACACACACACACACACACACACACCACACACACACACACTACACACACTCACACACACACACACTCACACACACACACACACTAACACACACACACACACACACTAACACACACTAACACACACAACACACACAACACACACACACACACACTACACACACACTAACACACACTAACACACACAACACACACACACACACTAACACACACTAACACACACACACACACACCACACGCACGATAATGGTTAAGTTATTCGGATTCCATCAGAGTCAAAACCTTGTCAACGAACATAGGGTTTTAACGCAGGCTCAGGAAATCTGTCAGAATTGCTGGCAGATTTGGGTGGAGCGCATATGGAGTTGTCGGAGCGCGGTGAATCCCTCTTGAACACAACTCCCAAACTCCCATCAGACGATCCTGGAGACCGTCTTTTGATATGAACAGTAAGGCAGACATATAAAGCCTTTGTGTAGCCGAATTCCAGTGATAGGCTGATAATATACCGGCATAAAATATGGACTAGGTAAAACATAGTCTAGGTAGGGCCTCAATAGTCTAGGTAGGGCCTCAGGACCTGGCCAGCTCATGGTTTTATTTGCAGGCTTAAGGCTTGTGTGCCATGATCACCGTACTCATGGTACCTGTGACGTTAGTGCATATGGAATTCTTTTCTCATCTTGAGAAACTGAAACTGAAACTGTGTGACAACTAAGTTCACTGCAGCTTGTTTGTTACGAAGACATCATTTTTCTCGGGTGGGTTGCGTGAAGACGGTATTCCCTTTTTTTCTACGCTGGTATACCTTCAGGATGAAGCTGTAACAAAAGCTTCTAAGTATTTCTAGTGTTTCTTGTCCTACGGACTGCGCCGAAATCGACAGAGGAATTTCTGGGCGGCAAACGTCAAAGAATTAAACAACTTCTGTATCCTGACCACAAATGCCTATCAATGAACATCAGGAAGAGAGTTCTTGAATGTTATATAGAACCAATACTGTTGTACGGATGCGAGGCGTGGACAGTCAACAAACAAAGCCAGAACAAGATTGAGACAGCCGAGATGTGGTTTCTCAGAAGAATGTTGAGAGTTCCATGGACAGCAAAGAAAACAAATGAGACAGTCTTGATGGAGGCGGACACAAGTAGATCACTCATAAGGAAGATTAGGAAAAGACAGGCAACATTTATAGGCCATTTTATGAGGTAGGGGGATTGGAGCACCTGGTCACAACGGGAAAGCTGGAGGGAAAGAGAGCACCGGGTAGACCCAGGGAGAAAATGCTGGACAGACTTGCAGAGTGGCTGGGAACGAGGAGGGTGGGAGAGATGCTAGGGGCAACGAGAGATAGAGACAGATGGAAGTCCATGATCGCCAACGCCATGCGGCAGGGCACCTGATGACGACGACGACGACGACGACGACGATGATGATGATGATGATGATGATGATGATGATGATGATATATCCTGACCTCGCTGCTGCATCCCAGGTACTGAGATGGAGAGGATTCTTGTCTGATACAGTAGAATATTAGTTCAATGAATCTTCTTTGTTTCTGCATGAGCAGTTTGATTCACTTGGATTGACATGGCTTTCATACAGTTTCTTATCATGGCTTGATATTGTTTGACGCGGTTTGATGCAGTTTGTTATCATTGCTTGATATGGTTTGACATGCTTTGATGCAGTTTGTTGTCATGGCTTGTTATGGTTTGATCTGGTTTGGTACGGTTTGATATGGTTTGACATTGTGAACAAGGTTTTGACATGGTATGATACGGTTTAACATGATTTTATACGGTTTGACATGGTATGATACGGTTTAACATGATTTAATGTGGTTTTATATGGTTTGACTTGATTTGATACGGTCTAACAGGATTGGATACGGTTTGACATAGTTTGACTTGATTTGATATGGTTTGATACGGCTCAGCATGGCTTGATGTGGTTTGACATGGTTTTGGTATGGTTTGACAGAAGCTGTGACCACCACCACCCCTCCCCCACGCCGGAGGGTCTGTTCCTACAGCCGGTACGGATGTTGTCCTGATGGTGTTACCCCTGCCGTTGACGACTTCAGGACCAACTGCAGAGGTACTATACTGCTGTTGGTGTTGTTGCTGCTGCTGTTCTCCTTTTTCTTGAAGTAGTTGTTACCATTGTTGTTGTTGTTGTTGTTGTTGCTGTTCTCTTTTTTTTTTGTCGCTGTTATTGTTGTCAGTGTTGTTGTTGCTGTTGTTGTTGTTGTTGTTATTGATGTCACTGTTGTTTGCTGTTGTTGTACATTTACTTCTCAAAGAAGTTGTTACCGTTGTTGTTGTTTGTTTTTCTCTCTTGTTGTTGTTGTTTTGTTGTTGTTGTTGTTGTTGTTGTTGTTGTTGTTGTTGTTTCTTCTTCTTCTTCTTCTTCTTCTTCTTCTTCTTCTTCTTCTTCTTCTTCTTCTTCTTCTTCTTCTTCTTCTTTCTTCTTCTTCTTCTTCTTCTTCTTCTTCTTCTTCTTCTTCTTCTTCTTCTTCTTCTTCTTCTCTTCTTCTTCTTTCTTCTTCTTTTCTTCTTCTTCTTCTTCTTCTTCTTCTTCTTCTTCTTCTTCTTCTTCTTCTTCTTCTTCTTCTTCTTCTTCTTCTTCTTCTTCTTCTTCTTCTTCTTCTTCTTCTTCTTCTTCTTCTTCTTCTTCTTCTTCTTCTTCTTCTTCTCTCTTCTTCTTCTTCTTCTTCTTCTTCTTCTTCTTCTCCTCCTCCTTCTCCTCCTCCTTCTTCTTCTTCTTCTTCTTCTTTTTCTTCTTCTCCTCCTCCTTCTCCTCCTCCTTCTTCTTCTTCTTCTTCTTCTTTTTCTTCTTCTCCTCCTCCTTCTCCTCCTCCTCCTCCCTTTTTCTTCTTCTTCTTTTTCTTCTTCTCCTCCTCCTCTCCTCCTCCTCTCTTCTCTTCTTCTTCTTCTTCTTTTTCTCTTCTTCTCCTCCTCCTTCTCCTCCCTCTCCTCCTCTTCTTCTTTCTTCTTTCTTCTCTTCTTCTCCTCCTCCTCTCCTCCTCCTTCTCCTCCTCCTCCTCCTTCCTTCTTCTTCTTTTTCTTCTTCTTCTCTTTCTCTTCTTCTTCTCTTCTCCTTCTCCTCTCTCCTTTTCTTCCTTCTTCTCCTCCTCCTCCTCCTCCTTTTCTTCTTCTTCTTCTTCTTCTTCCTCCTCCTTCTTCTTCTTTCTTCTTCTTCTTCTCTTCTCCTCCTTCTCCTCCTCCTCCTTTTTCTTCTTCTTCTTCTTCTTCTCCTCTCTCTTCTCTCTCCTCTCTCCTTCTTCTTTCTTCTTCTTCTTCTTCTCTTCTCCTCTTCTTCCTCTCTCCTCTTCTTCTCTTCTTCTTCTTCTTCTCTTCTCCTCTTCTCCTTTCTCTCCTCTTTTTCTTCTTCTTCTTCTTCTCCTCCTCCTTCTCCTCCTCTCTCTCCTTTTCTTCTTCTTCTTCTTCTTCTTCTCTTCTCTCTCTTCTTCTCTCTTTTCTTCTTCTTCTTCTTCTTTCTTCTTCCTTCTCTTCTTTCTCTTCTTCTTCTCTCTCTCTTCTTCTTCTTCTTCTTCTTCTTCTTCTTCTTTTCTTGTTCTTCTTGTTCTTTTCTTTTCTTTCTTTCTTCTTTCTTTCTTCTTTTTTCTTCTTTTCTTTTGTTCTTGTTCTTGTTCTTTTCTTTTCTTT
>CM060308.1:8329575-8332075 GCA_030674185.1 Monoplex corrugatus | reverse complement strand
GTATAAAACGGACATTTATTTTTTTGCTTGGATGCATCTGTACTCCTCACAGAAATGATAAAGAGAAAACACTCGTGTATACGAAACATTGAAACATTCATTTCATGTGATAATGATGATTCTTATGATTATTTCATGTTCATGTTGATGGTCATGTTCATATTTATATTTATATTCATATTCATTTATTTTGCCACAGTGGATTTGCCATGTGAACCTCAGGCTGCTCATCCATTTCAAAATGCGTCGCCGCAGTTCAGCGCCACCCAGTTGTTTTTTCTTTGTTTACCAAGGCTTTAGAAAGGCACGGAAGTTAATGGGCCTTTAAGGACAGGGACCTGGGAAATCAGTCGTTCTCTCTAATGTTTTATACCAGAGTAACCAGGCAAAATTTCTGCTTTTCATGATTTTCAACTGCCGTGGGATCTTTAGTGCGCGCAGGCAAAAAAGGCTTATGGATCCGACTCGTTTTTCGTCCCCTTTTGAAGGACTGGACATTGAGTTCGATTTTCTGGTCAAACTGAGGGGGGAAAGTCGAGGCCTCGTACGGGAAATGAAGCCTGTAACCTTGAGTTTAGTTATTGGCAGGCGAACATCTGAACCATTCTCCACTGTTCTCCGATCCGACGGAGGAGCAGGCATACTAGTCTTCAGTGCTTGGTGTGGTCTTCATGTGGACTTGAAGACTGATCCTGTAGGCACATATCCTTCCGCAGGCGCTATACAGGAAGGGGTCTCGTAAGTCAGGGCTCTGCTTCACTCGGTGCCTCTTCTGCGTTGTTTAATTTAACCCTTTGACTCCCGCAGCCAATCCACCAACTGCAAAAACTTAACTCTTTGATTCCTTCATCCTATCCACCAAATTCCTGCAGGAAGCTGGTGGATAGGGTGAGGAAATCAAAGGTTTAAGTGTTTGCTTTGCTAGCATGGTTGGCAATGCAGAATGCTGGTGGACAGGGAATCAAAGAGTGAGGGAATCAAAGGGTTAAGTTTTTGCTTTGATAGCATAGTTGACAATGTAGAACTCTGGTGGACAGAGAATGAAAGGGTGAGGGAATCAAAGGGTTAAGTTTTTGTTTTTGCTGGCATGGTTGACAATGCAAATTGCTGCTGGACAGGGAATCAAAGGGTGAGGGAATCAAAGGGTTAAGTTTTTGTTTTTGCTGGGCATGGTTGACAATGCAGAATGCTGGCGGACAGGGTGAGGAAATGAAAGAGTTAAGGTTTTGCTTTGCTAGAATGGTTGGCAATGCAGAATGCTGGTGGACAGGGAATCAAAGGGTTAAGTTTTTGTTTTTGCTGGCATGGTTGATAATGCAGGACGCTGGTGGACATGGTGAGGAAATGAAAGAGTTAAGGTTTTGCTTTGTTAGAATGGTTGGCAATACAGGATGCTGATGGACATGGTGCGGGAGTCAAATGGTTAACTGTGAATATACCCTGCGTGCCTTGCTGTCTTCATTATGCTGTGCTACCGACGGTCTTCCCAGTTGGTGTTGAATAGCAGCAGTTCTCCGTTGTTCAAATCTGATTATAACCAGAAAAAAGAAACACGAAAAAAGAATCAGAACGCGTATTTAATACAACAAAACAAGACAGGCGCAAAGTTTCAGCCAACTGGCCTTTGTCAAGCGTAAGATCACAAACAAACAAACACCAGGTACAAAAATTAGGACAAAAAGACTGAAACTTCCCTTCTGCTTCGTCCAGTGTGAGAAAAGAAGTAAACTGACTAAAATGACGTCATAATGTGTTTCTGAGTAAATATGATGTCAGAGCAGAAGTGAGATGAATTGTGCAATTCTGAAGAGTGGTCGTGCCATATTAATATTGTTCTATCCTGAAGAGGGTCCAGGGCTAAAATTAAAACTACAATGCACTAGTTAAGAGTTGTGTTTGGAATGTGAAGGATCCCACTACTAAATAATGCATAAGAGAAAATATAAGCATATGATCGACTGAATAGGAAAATATATAATCAAGAGGTACGGCTGATGTAAATGGATCGTACCTATTGCAACGAATCCGGTCTGACCTTGGAATAGGAAGAAAAACATCATAAACCAACAGCCAAGGGGCGGAAGGGAAAACCGGTGTCCCCGGAGAAAAAAAATCTGATCGTGCATTGCAGTACTGTGCTGTCACCAGCTTTGCTCTGTTGCGGGCAATGTATTCCCAGTTGGTGGTGTTGATATCGCTGTCCATGGTGTTGGCCTTCATAGTGTCCTTGTATCGCTGTAGTTGTCTTCCCTGAGCTTCAGCCCTTCATGCAAGAACATCTGGATATAGCTGTCTTTGAAACCAAGGATAAGGGAGTACACCCTCACAGGAAAAAACCCCACTGCCTTGTGGTTGTTTCGGGAGAGACTAAAGCTAAGGGAGTAAACCCTAAGAGGAAAGACACCACTGCCTTGTGATTATCTCGGGAGAGACTAAAGCCAAGGGAGTAAACCCTGACAGAAAATCACCACTGTCTTGTGGTTATCTCGGGAGAGACTAA
>CM060308.1:8302075-8317075 GCA_030674185.1 Monoplex corrugatus | reverse complement strand
GCAAGATTGAGGCAGCCGAGATGTGGTTTCTAAGAAGAATGTTGAGAGTTCCATGGAGAGCAAAGAAAACAAATGAGACAGTCATGATAGAGGCAGACACAAGTAGATCACTCATAAGGAAGATTTTGGAAAGACAGGCAACATTTACAGGCCATTTTATGAGGAAAGGGGATTTGGAGCACCTGGTCACAACGGGAAAGCTGGAGGGAAAGAGAGCACCAGGTAGACCCAGGGAGAAAATGCTAGACGGACTTGCGGAGTGGCTAAAAACGAGGAGGGTGGAGGAGATGCTTGGGGCAACAAGAGATAGAGACAGATGGAAGTCCATGATCGCCAACACCATGCGGCAGGGCACCTGATGATGATGATATTGTTGTTTAAAGCCCAGCTTACTGCGTAACACCATACCAAGGCTATATGTGTGATTGTGATGGTAGCTGTGTTGATGAAGTTAAATGTGACCTCCCACCACGAAATCAATCTTAACTCGCAGTCAGTCGAACAGCACTAGGAGCTGAAAAGGTGACTGAGGGTCTCTCTGGGGTGTTTTGATTTTTCTCAAAATTGATTTCTGTAGATTATAACTATCCCCCACAGAAATTTCTTTCTTGAAAAAAATATTATTAATCAATTTAAATCGGCATTGTAATGCACTGATCGCAGCAGAAAGAAAGCAACTTCATAACAAAAGTACCTATTTTTGCCTCTTATTATGAACCGTAACCTGTACTGATGGAAAGCTCTTTGGTGCACCTTTCAGATAATGACAGCGAAAATTAGAAACAAACTGGGTCAAAGCACCAAATAAAGAAAATTTAAGGAAAATGTGCAGGAGAGCACACAAAAACTTTAGAGGCCGTTTTCTCAAAATGGCCGTCATACAACTTAATGACTTTAAACATACATAATTCTACATTTTCTTTAAGTACAAGCCTTATTCAAGTACCAAAATAATCAGCAGAATGTACACTTTCAGCAGAATGTACACTTTCGAGTATATGTATATCTCAAAATGCCCAAAATGCTAGTTAAGACTGATTTCGTGGTGGGAGGTCACAAATAATGACAACGATGACGATGATGACTGACTACTTTGACTTTTCCACACTTCCAGAGAAATTGGACGCCAACATCCAGTCCCACACAGGCGTGGCCATGGAAGGGGAAACGGTCCGGCTTCGCTGTGACGTCAGCGGCTACCCGCCACCCGCCGTGACGTGGGAGAAAGATAGCGTGCCGGTGACGTCAGGCATGAAGGTGTACCAGCAAGGGAACACTCTGGTGGTACCCCGGGTGGGCATCGAGGACGCTGGAGTGTACACCTGTGTGGCCAGTAACGAGATGGGTAGAGCTCGTGATGTGACCTACCTACAGGTCAAGCTGCAGAGTGAGTTGTTTTTTTTGTCGTGTTTTGGGAGTTAGTTTTTGTTGGTTGGTTGGTTGTGGTTGGTTGGTTGGTTGGTTGTGTTGGTTGGATTGGTTGGTGTGGTCGGTCGGTCGGTGGTCGGTCGGTTGGTTGGTCGATTGGTCGGTCGGTTGGTTGGTTGGTTGGTTGGTTGGTTGGTTGGTTGGTGTTGGTTGGTTGGTTGTGGTTTTGGGGTTGTTTTGTTGTTGGTTGGTTGGTTGGTTGGTTGGTTGTTTTGGTTGGTGGTTGGTTGGTGGTTGGTTGGTTTGGGGGTCGGTCAGTTGGTTGGTTGGCTGCTTGGATGCTTGGTTGGCTGCTTCGTTGGTTGGTTGCTTGCTTGCTTGTTGCTTGCTTTTGGTTGTGTAACTTGTTGTGATGGGATAGGGGTATCCCTGCGTATGGTTTTTAGCAGGCTCAAGGAATCCGAACTCCAGACCAAACTGACTGTCCACGAAATCTAAAACAAACGTGACTGCTGGCGTTCAAGTAAACAAGAACCAGGAAAAAACACGAACAAGAATAAGAACGCGTGTTTAATACAACAAGACAAGACAGGCGCAAATGTTCGGTATGGTATACTTTTTGAGATGGTTACAGCTCTGCGTGGTCGGCTTAGCTTTAAACGAAAGTAACGATGAAAATAACTAGAATTGAAATCAAAACGCGTTTTTAATATAACAAAACAAGACAGGTGCAAATTTCCGACTACGTGGCCTTTGTTAAACTACACAAAAGACAACAAAGAACAAATACACAAAATTTAGAAGAAAAATGTGACTTCCCTGACGTTGCAATGAACCGGTAAAAATATTAAAAAAAACAAAGAACAAATACACAAAATTTAGAAGAAAAATGTGAGACTTCCCTGACGTTGCAATGAACCAGTGAAAATGCAAGTCAACAAAGAACAAATACACAAAATTTAGAAGGAAAATATAAGACTTCTTTGATGTTGCAATGAACTGGTGAAATGGAAGACAACAAAGAACAAATACACAAACTTTAGAAGAAAATGTAAGACTTCTCTGACGTTGCAATGAACCGTGAAAATGACTGATAATGAAACATGCGTTTTGTGAGCTGTAGTAACTAGGAAGCAGGGGAGGCAATTGCGATGTCTTGGGGGAAATGAAATGGATTGTACAATGTAAAAGTAGTTATGCCATGATTACAGATAATTACTGGCAGATCTCTGAAGCGTGACAGTCAGCAAACAAAGCTAGAACAAGATTGAGGCAGCTGAAATGTGGTTTCGAAGAAGAATGTTAAGAGTTCCATGAACAAAAAAGAAAACAAACGAGACAGTCTTGAAAGAGACAGACACAGAAAGGACATTAATGAAGAAGAATAGGAAAAGGCAAGCAACATTCATAGGACATCTTATGAGGCAAGAGAAATTAGAGCATTTCTAGTCACAACAGGAAAGCTGAAGAGAAAGAGAACACCAGGTAGACCTAGGGAGAAAATATTGGACGGACTTGCAGAGTGGATGAAGACAGAGAGGATGGGGATTACTTCCAGTGACAAAGAATAGATTGGTATGGAGGGCCATGATCGCCAACGCCAAACTGCAAAGCACATGATGATGATGATGGCGATGATGATGGTGGTGGTGGTGGTGATGGTGGTGGTGGTGGTAGTGATGGCAGATCTTGGGTAGACCGCATTTGTATGGGAGTGCCCTGGTGTGGTGAATCCGTCCTGAACGATCTCCAAACTTCAAAGCCTTATGTCATCTTATTTTGTGTTCTTCATCACGGATCCATTTCAACACATTCTTTAGGCGTCAGTACCATATGTGCTCCAATATCAGTTTGCCAGACTATTAAATGAACAAATGAATAAAATTCATTAATATTTCATGTCTGTGACGTCGCCTGGATTTGTTTATGACCTGGTATATTTGTGTTGAATATGTCCAAGTGTTTATTTTATTGCAGCTGTGGCATTCTTTTGATACAAGACACGTTATTGCTATTGTTATTGTTATCGTTATCGTTATTGTTATTGTTATCGTTATTGCTATTGTTATTGTTATTGTTATCGTTATTTTTGTTTAAAACCCAGCCGACTGCGTAGAGCCATACAGGGCTATAACCGTTTCAAAACATACACTATACTTCAACAGGGGGAAAAAAGAAAATTAAGCACACATATCAGTGCGTTCGTGCACATAAGAAGATACCTTTGCGTTGACCACTCTGTCCAGTTTATCACACAGGCGATTTAAAAAGCATACCTGAATTCAAATTTAAACATAACCAAGGAAACGAAAACATCTAATTTCAAGAAAAGGCCTAAATTACTTCAAATTGCTTCTGCATATCTCAGTTTCCCTAGAGCCAACAATGCACTTAATACATTTACCCAATTATCAATCCTAAGAGAAAAAACGTAAGACTTTATCGAACACATACAGGTGAATGGACCAGCAAGGCAGAAAATGATAGGTAGAAATGATAGAAAGCAAAGGAACAAGGCAGAAACAAAGAGAGTGACAGAAAAGAGTTTGTTTTTGTTTTTTTTAGCACATAACTAACTCACGTATCAAAAACACGATAATGCATAACTGCAAAATATATAATGATAGAATTATGTTTTGAAAATATATTTTTTGTAAAACTAAAAACTAATCCTTAAATGTATCAGACACACCATTCCTGGCATTTTGTGTGTGTGTGTGTCCAGGTCACCGAGACCAGTGCTCCAACTCCATGAGCAAGATGAAGTGTCGGTTGATCGTGACGGCCAGGTTATGTGGACATCGTATGTTCGCCCGCAAGTGCTGTCAATCCTGTCGCCAGGCTGGTTTGCTGCGTCGCTAGTGACCTCCCCTACCCCACCCCACCCCAACTTCTCCGTCTGTGTCTGTGTCTGTGTCCCCCTTGATGTCCACCTTGCTGTAGATAATCATTTGTTGTTTTTTTTTTGTGGTGAGATCGACGCTACAGGAGTGAAACAGTGAAATAATAAGAAAAAACGGTGTTGCGACATTTGTACAGGGTAAGATGGCCCGTTGTGTTTTTGTTGTTATCGTTGTTGTTATCGTTGTTGTTGTTCCTGGGTTTCTTTGTGTATTTTTTTTATTTTGTTTTGTTTTGATTTGGTTTGTTTGTTTGTTTGTTTGTTTGTCTTGCTGTCTCTCAGCATAGATGCCAGGTTGGTGTGGAGATAGAGAGCTTCTGCCTTCGAGTTTAATAGCGCGGGTTCGAACTTGGCTGTTCTACCTTTATGCTTGTTTGTTTGTTTGTTTGTTTGTTTGTTTATTTGTTTGTTTATTTGTTTCTTTGTCTCGCTGTCTGTCGACATAGATGCCTGGTTGGTGTGAAGGTAGAGCTTCTGCCTTCTAGTTTAATAGCGCGGGTTCGAACCTGGCTGTTCTAACTTTACACGTGCGGCCGCCAGTTGGCTCAGCTGTAAGTGGTCACCTGATCCTGTTCAGGGTTAGGGAAGCTAAAGCGCCGAGGGAAAGGAATGGGATCTTCCCCCAAACAGCTGTCAAAGGAACAGTTGAGGTCTCTACCACCTCTGTCTCCCTCCCTCTCGGCACCATCCGGGTTAGAGTTACAGGCACTGCCTTGACCTTTTCTTTTCTTCTTGTTTAATTAACCCTTTGACTCACGCACCCTGTCCATCAGCATATTGCATTTCCAACCAATGTTAGTTGAACAAAAACTTAATCCCTTTGACTCCCTCACCCTATCCACCAGCTTCCTGCAGGAAGCTGGTGGATAGGGTGAGGGAGTCAAAGGGTTAAATTTTTGCAGTTGGTGGATAGAGGGCGAGAGCCAAAGGGTTAACCTGTCAGCGTACTCGTGCAGTGAGGTGTATCAGACCTGTGAATGATTTTAACGCTATACATTGGTTCACTCTGTATATACCTGACTCGTTTTTTGTTTTTGTTTTTTTTCATTTTGTGCAGAACGTGTCGACTTTGTCTTTCTATGTGTATGCGTAGTTATGTCCCTTGTGTTGCTCTTGTACTCTCCGAGTTTTGAAAGGTTACTTCGTTCTGTGGTATATTGCATGTTCTCGCTGTCTTATTATTTATTGACATGGAATATATATCAAATTTATCGTCTGTTTTTTTTTTTTTTCTAATAATGTGGCGACACTGTAATAATTATATTCTTGGTATTTTTTGTATTGAGGTTTGACAGTAATGACAACCTCTCTGTTTTGTAATCTGAACTGATTTAATGGACTGTCAGTTTTAGTCCCATTTGTAGAAAGAGTTTTTTTTTCAAGAATCGAGATGGATTATGATGTAGTTGTAGTTACCTGGTGATTACGCTTTTGATTTTCAATTTTGGTAGCTTTTTAGCTGAGATACGCCAGGTAGTTTCAGTGTTGTTCGTCGTAGTTTCGGGTATTGATCATGTTCACGATTTTCTCTTTTTAATGCTCATGTTACATTTTTGTTCATTTTGCTTGGATTAAAGCTGTTTGGAGCTGTTCCATCATCATCTTAGAGACTTTAGTATTGCACTCTCGCTTTGACTTTAAAATGTATAACACCTGACCTCATTCATCTATAGATCTGACAGGACTTGTTCAGTTGTGTTGCTATTTTTACTCTTTATCACGCCATAATTCTTAGATGAATTAATTTTCATTTCGTATCTTTGTAGACCAAACACAAAATGTAGAATATTTTCGAAAATGAAACACAGGCTCGTATTAGAGCAGTTTACGAAAATTCAGCTTCGCATTTGAGTAGCACTGAATGTCACTGACGGAAGCTTATCTCAAAGTTGAAGCCAGTTCCGGTTTGGCATTTAATCGTTTGACTCCCTCACCCTGTCCACCAACCGCACAAACTTAACCCTTTGATTCCATCATCCTATCCACCAATTTCCTGCAGGAGGCTGGTGTGTGGGATGACGTAATTAAAGGGTTAAGGTTTTGCTTTGGCTAGCATGGTTGATAATGCAGGAGGCTGGTGGACAGGGTGCGGGGGTCAAAGAGTTAAGCTTTTCTTATTAGTTTTGATGTTCGTTTCACTCACCCCTGTCGTCAGAATTTTTTTTTCTCGTGCGTTTCTATCGAATCGCCTTTAATTCTTTATTGCTTCCTTTTTGTTATCTTTTTTATTCGGTTTGACATAATGTTGAGTTTGTCCAAGGAAGAGAGGGGAGAATTGCCTTCCCTTTTATTCCATATGATCTGAATCATCATCCACCAGTACACCACCAGTCAGTTCCTTCGTCCGTGTTCCTACCCATTTCGTCTTCTATACCACCTCTGTGTCGCTCTTACCTCCCCTCCCCAGGTCTCCAAGACAATTCCTAACCCACCGAAGCTGAAGTTCCATGAGAGGAGAGCATGAAGAATCCTACACTCTGAGACACTTGTTCACGACTTTCCTTCATCTTTCATCTTTCTTACCGTATGCAGGTCCACTTCCTGCACCACCACCCCCTCACCACCACCCACCCGGGGTACCCCTCTATATTCTTATGATATATGTATGCCTTCAATGTTATCTCTGTGCTACTTACTGTGTTTCGTATCTTTATGATATTTGTATGCCTTCAACGCTTTGTCTATGCTACCTGCTGTGTTTCGTATCCTTCTGATATATCTATGCCTTCAACGCTATCTCTGTGCTAGCTGCTGTGTTTCGTTCTTTAGAATTTTGATGCTGTACTCAATGTGTCAGATACGTAAAGGACTGTTGTTTAATACTGTGTACAAAAAAATCTTGTTTTGCTTCTTAATCTTGTATGATATCCCTTGTATACTGTCCATTTGTAACAGAGTTTGACATTTCTTGACAATTTCTGAGACTGAAATGAAATTCATTGGCATTGAAAGCTTTGTAAACTGCAGGAGAATGCAATGAAATTTATTGTCATTCAAAGCTTTGTAAACTGCAGGAGAATGGAATGAAATTCATTGGCATTGAAAGCTTTGTAAACTGCAGGAGAATGCAATGAAATTTATTGTCATTCAGAGCTTTGTAAACTGCAGGAGAATGGAATGAAATTTATTGTCATTCAAAGCTTTGTAAACTGCAGGAGAATGAAATGAAATTTATTGGCATTCAAAGCTTTGTAAACTGCAGGAGAATGAACTGAAATTTGTTGTCATTCAAAGCTTTGTAAACTGCAGGAGAATGGAATGAAATTCATTGGCATTGAAAGCTTTGTAAACTGCAGGAGAATGAAATGAAATTTATTGTCATTGAAAGCTTTGTAAACTGCAGGAGCCGTTCATAGTTGCTGTCAGGTTTGACTGTGAACTGTTAGATATTATGTACATTTGTTATTCGTACGCCAACTTCGAATCATCAGTAAAAGAGTCTGGTCTGAATGAATCAATTGTGACCTCCCACCACGAAATCAGTCTTAACTCAGTCAGTCGAGCAGCACTAGGAGCTGAAAAGGTGACTGAGGGTCTATCTGGGGTGTTTTGATTTTTTCTCAAAATTGATTTTTGTAGATTATAATCTATCCCCCACAAAAAAAAATTTTCTTGAAAAAATATCATTAATCAATTTAGATCGGTATTTTAATGCACTGATCGCAGCAGAAAGAACGCAATTTCTTATCAAAAGTACCTCTTTTTGTCTTTTATTATGAACCGTAACCCTAAAGTACCCGCACATGTAATATACTGACGGAAAGCTGTTTGGTGCACCTTTCGGATAATGACAGCGAAAATTAGAAACAAACTGGGTCAAAGCCACCAAATAAAGAAATTTAAGGAAAATTTGTAGGAGAGCACACAAAAACTTTGGATGCCGTTTTCTCAAAATGACCATCATACAACTTAATAACTTTAAACATACATAACTTCTACATTTTTTTGTAGTACAAGCTTTATTCAAGTACCAAAACAATCAGCAGAATGTACACTTTCCAGTGATACGTATATCTCAAAATACCGAAAATGGTAGTGAAGACTGATTTCGTGGTGGGAGGTCACAACTGATAAACAGTTGCTATTGTCTTCCCATCACATCCATTAGTAACATCTCTACTTTGGAAACAAGAAATCTGTGTATATTTTCCACCCAGCCGACAAGCACTGCCAAGATGGACCAAGGAGAACAACTCCGTATAGATTCTGTACCATCTGTTACTCATATAAGTTCTCTCCCTTGGCGCTTCACGACATTTGCTCAATCGGCAACATTCTGCGGGTTTGGTCCATGCGTATTTTTCACATGCCACATATGAAAGGCAGAATCCTGTTTGATCGTCGACTAAGAATAACGAAGGCATCAGACACTGAGTAAGGAAGCTGCGTGTTAGATTTCCTTTCTCGTGGTTGGATTTCATTGTTTGTTCACATGAAAGTTTCGTATTTAAGGCTTTAAAAGTTTCGCGTATTTTACGCTTTAAAAGTTTCGTATTTTAGGCTTTAAAAGTTTCGTATTTTAGGCTTTAAAAGTTTCATATTTTAGGCTTTAAATGTTTCATATTTTACGTTTTAAAAGTTTTCTATTTTAGGCTTTAAACGTTCCATATTTCAGGCTTTAAACGCTTCATATTTTAGGCTTTAAAAGTGTCCTAGTTTAGGCTTTAAAGTAATCAGTTGACAGTTTCACCCTAATTCATTGTTATTGGTTACCTGTTTCGTGGTTTGGCTGGCCATTCAGTTGACATTTTATTGGCTATGACTGCTCCACAAAACGTCAAAAGTAATTGATTAGTGGCAACAAAGGAGCGATATTTTGAGACAGAAAGTTTTAATGAATGAACTGAGCATAGGTCTTCTCAAATGATACGTTGATCTATAGTTCCTCATTGTATGTTACTTTTGTTTATTTGTTTGTTTGTTTGTTTGTTTGTTTGTTTGTTGTCTCCTACTGGTCACCATGACGTCTGCCCAAAGACGAAAACGGCATGACGATATGTGTGTGTGTGTTTATAGGGTGAGACTGTATCTGCAATTATGTTATTCCAAAAGGAAATAAGAGGGAAGCAGGGAGAATTTTTAAATATCAATTAAGTAACATAACTCTTAAGAGTCACGGAGTTATCTCCCATGTGGAATTTCTCAAACCCAACACAGTTTGTGCTACCCATTCAGCTAGCATAGACGCAGCCACATGTTCTGAGCTTACCACTTTATGCTTTGTGGCTGCGTCTATGCTAGCTGAATGGGTAGCGCAAACTGTGTTGGGTTTGAGAAATTTCACATGGGAGATAACTCTGTGACTCTCAAGAGTTATGTTACTGAATTATGTTATTGTTGTAGTTTTTATACGGCCGTCACGTAATATGTATGTGTGTTATCATAACGATTATGTCAGTGGCTACTTTCGCTACCTTAGCTTTGTATTGTCTGTTAATATGTGTGTGTATACGTATACGTACTGTTGACATGGCAGTGGCCCAGTGCTTTGAGAACTTAGTGCTGTAGTTCTGTCAGTCTGGCACGTCTTACTATGGGGTGTGACGATCGTTCGCTGTCGCTGGCTGCCGTCCGACTTCTTGCTGTGTCTGACAAAAAGCCTTCATCGCTAATTTCCTTCGATTAACCCTTTGACTCCCTCACCTGTTTCCGTCAGTTTGTTGACTGCAATCCAACTTCTTATGTTGACTGATATTCTATGCTGCTTCTGCTACTGCTACTACTACGTCTTCTTCTTCTTCTTCTTCTTCTTCTCCTCCTCCCCTCCTCCCTCCTCCTTCTTCTTCTTCTTCCTCCTCCTCCTCTTCTTTCTTCTTCTTCTTCTTTTTCTTCTTCTTCCTTCTCCTCCTCCTTCTCTCCTCCTCCTCTTTCTTCGTCTTCTTCTTCCTCCGCCTCCTCCTTCTTTTTCTCCTCCTCTTCCTCCTCCTCCTTCTTCATCCTCCTTCCTCCTTCTCCTCCTCCTTCTCCTTCTTTTTCCTTCTCCTCCTCTTCCTCCTCCTCCTTCTCCCCTTCTTCCTGTTCCTGCTCCTCCTCCTCCTCCTTCACATCCCCTGTTTCACTTCTTGAAGAATCAATGTGTTGCTGCACTAAGGAACTGTTCACCAGATTCCTCCGGTTCTATCGGTTGTGTGCCAAAGCCTGGGTCTCTGCAGATAGTTACTCTGTCCATTTGGCAATGTTATCAGTCCATCACCGGTGGTTTTTTTGGGTTTTTTTTCCTGTTTTCGCTTCTGTCTCCCTACTTCAACTGTCCCCTGAAAGACTGATTTATCGAGGTCATTGGATCTTGTTGTATGACCATGCCAACGTAGTTTGTTTCTTAACTAATCTTGCATCTTCATAATAATGGTCCTGTATGTTGCTTAATGATTTGGAATCTAAGTAATGCTATTTTCCTTTAATTAATATGGCAAGCTAGTGCATAAACTGAGGGAGTGCAAGGGTTAATACAGGAATTGGTGGATAATCCGAGGGAGATAAAGGGTGAATACAGATTGGTACATCTATCCATTCCTTCACTCATTCGATTTTAGTTCGTTCGTCTTGGCTTTTGACATGCATGTTTTGCACAGCTTTGTAATAGTACTTTCTGCCTTTTGTGATCATACCATTTCTGTTTGTAAAACAAGTGCTCTCATTTCCTACGGCGATAGTGTTGACATGAGGATTTCAGTCCCGATTTTCTTCTTGCTTTTTTTATTTGGTTGATAATGATGAAAAAAAATATCTTTGAGTTTCGATGGCAAGGAACTTGTGTTTTCTCAAAATTATGCGATTGCCTGTATTTTGGTAACAGCAATGGAATTAGGTTGCAAAGTTTGTGATCAGCTTGCAGAATGACTAGACGAAATTAACATAATTATGTCTGCAAGATATTTTCAGCTGTTCAACTAAAAAAACAACAGCAGCAACTGCCATTGTTTTGCGTTTTTGTAATAGTCACTGTTAGTGTACTGTTTACCATAGTGTCCTTGTTAGCGATCTTATTGTCTTTTCAACATGTTTTTATCAGACATTTTAGTTTGATGAGATGATAGATTCTGTTTATAGATATTTTCCTTCAGTCCATTTTCACGTGAGTTTGAAATTCATTTCGTTGTAGTGATTATGATTAAGATCAGCACATTCTTAGTTTAGATTTTGTTCATAAACTGCAAAAGGCCCGTAACCAAGAAACTTCTGGTCAGTTGTTTTTTTTACCAAAGATATAACGCATGTGCTGACGACAAGTATGGTCAGTGTCCTATCTAGAGTTTCGTAGTCATCGTCACCATCTTCTTCAACATATAAATTCCTCTTTTTCTTCTTCTCCTTCTTTTGCCAGCAGCATTATTACATATTGTGTACATTCACTTGTCTCTCAATGTGTGTCTTCGCAATCACTGCTGTTTCTATAAGTCCTATAGTTTCTTTTTAAAAGAGTTCACATCGATTCTTATTCTGATTGGTATTTGACATAATCATAACCATCTTCTTCATTGCTTCATGTTTCGTTTTTATCGTTGGAATCAGTCATGACTGCCACCATCTTGAGGTTCTACTGTACCCGTTTCAGGGACATACAAACTGGCTGTTTTTTTGTCAGGTATGGTCTGGCACGGTGCAGTACCATATACGCTGCTTCTTTTGCCATCTTGTCAGTGAAATCGGTGATTGATGTGTGTCGCAATGAATTAACGTAGTTGTAGTTAGTGATTAGGACAAAACCCCAAGTATTGCCTACCGCCACTACACTCACTTTATGACTGATATTATTAATGTACATTTCTTGTTATATGATTCGTGTGAAAACAGCTAGAATGATGACTTCGCTTCAAGGTTTTGTGGGGTACTTTTTAACGAATGGAAGTTGTTATCATGTGTATCTGTGTCTATGAAAACCATTGACGGAGCAAGATAACTGTTCGAGATAAATGAAGGCCAACCGTTGGACATTGAGACAACGATTTGCCACTCTCCGGTTTCGAACAAAGTTATCCCCTTTTGGTTATCGTTTTTCTTTTCTTGCATGGAATATTATATTACATCGCTTCTGGTCTAATCTCGGTTTCAAGATTGTATTATATTATATTATATATGTATATATACATATTGTATAGCGTATTATATTAGTCAGGCAAGGTCTTGTGGCCAAGCCCACGGTAGCTCCTTTCTTTGATTTGAAATATTGTGTCAAGAGTTTTGTGTTGCATTTTCTTCATTGTCTCTCCTTTGAAAAGGAGAATGGTTCAGATCTACGACCATTGGTATGTGTAAGTATGTCTGAAAGAACATGTGTCGTCAAAGCTTTTGCGTGAATATTTTTTAATGGACAAAAGAGATATTGAAAAAAATCAACACTGAAAACAAGTACAGGAAAAGTATCAACAAGCGATCTTTAAAAGCTATTTTCTGGTGTCTTTATAGAATTCGGATAATTTCCTCCGCTGAATAAGTGTCATGAATTTGTTGAGAATTGAAATATTTCAAAAAGGTATCATTTTGTATCAACAGCCCAGTTGCTCTGGAGGTGTGAAAATGAATAAAATATTATAATAATGGTGATGATGATAGCATTTTATTCCAGTGGAGGGTTTCTCACTCAACTCATACATGCGCGCAGGCACACACATACTCTCTCTCTCTCTCTCTCTCTCTCTCTCTCTCTCTCTCTCACACACACACACACACACACACACACACACACACACACACACAACACAACACAACACAACACACACACCCCCTCGAGTAAGATGTTTAGCATCAGTGACAGTCACAAATGATCAAATTTAACCAAGATAACCCTTCATGGTTACTCTGGTACAAAACGTGCCTTCAAAACCAACTTTGAAAAAAAAGAAGAATGTTAACATGGCTTGACTATCTGGTTTTATGTATATTTTAATTTTGATTTTGATGGATAATAGTGTAACGTTGCTCGTCTACTCTTTGCCAATAGGCCACTTACGCTTATATATGTACAGGTGTTCTTCAGTTGAGTTGGATGTCTTTGTTTTACTGTTCATGTTTTGTACACTTGATAGCATAAAGATTGAATACTATTAAACTTTTCTTTACTACACTACTGTGTGAGTCCTGGTGTTTGGAAGAGAGAATAAGAGCGAGAGAGAGAGGGGGAGAAAGAGAGAGAGAGGGAGAGAGAGAGAAAAAAAGAGGGAGAGAGAGAGCAGTCTGTTTTCATTGATTTCTGTCTGTCTGTGTGCCTATCTGTGTGTCTGTCTGTCTGTCAGTCTGTGTTTCTCTGTATGTGTGTGTATGTGTGTGTGTGTGTGTGTGTGTTTGTGTGTGTGTGTGTGCCTATCTGTGTGTCTGTCTGTCTGTCTGCCTGTCTGTCTGTCTGTCATTCTGTTATTCTGTTTCTCTGTCTGTGTCTCTGTCTCTGTCTATCCCTCTGATTCTCTCTTTCTCTCTCTGTCTCTGGTTCTCTGTGTCTCTGTCTCTGTGCCTGGCTGTCTGTGTCTGTCTCTGTCTCTTTCCTTTCTTTTCTCTGACCTCTCTCTCTCTCTCTTTCTCTCTCCCATGCACACACACACACACACACACACACACACACACACACACACACACACACACACACAAACATACACAACACACATGCACGCACAGACAACACAAACACACAGCACACACACACACACACACACACACACACACACAACACACATAGACAACACAAACACACAGCACACACACACACACACACAAACACAAACACAAACACACATCACTCACTCACTCACTCACTCACTCACTCACTCACACATACACAGATAAGACATCGCTTCAGAAACAGTCACAAACATTGAAATTTAACCAAGATAACCATTCATGATTACTCTGGAACAAAACGAAGTTTAAAAAAAAGGAGAATGTTAACATGGCTTGACTATCTGGTTTTATGAATATTTCAATTTTGATTTTGATGGATAATAGTGTAACGTTGCTCGTCTACTCTTTGCCAATAGGCCACTTACGCTTATATATGTACAGGTGTTCTTCAGTTGAGTTGGATGTCTTTGTTTTACTGTTCATGTTTTGTACACTTGATAGCATAAAGATTGAATACTATTAAACTTTTCTTTACTACAACACTGTGTGAGTCCTGGTGTGTGGGAGATGGTGTGTGAAATGGATAAACGTTGTGTGTATGCAGTGAACCAGTTGGTTTTCCTTGGTATATGTAATAATAATAATAATATTGGACATTTGTTGAGCACCTTCCTCCCTCACAAGGAGGGAGCACAAGGCACTTCACATAATAGACGCACAGAACAGCCACAAATAGTGTACACATATAACATAAGACATATGGACAGATATGTCACACTTCATACTGCAAAACACATCATACCGCATAATACCACATGATAACATAATAACACATCTCATACCACATCACTACACACAAATATGGAAAGGAAAACAGAACTATGCATGACAACAAAACACCCACACACACACACACACACACACACACACACACACACACACACACACACACACACACACACACACACACACAGCATGCACCCTCTTCAACAATGGGATAAGGAGGAATGATAGAATCAAGAGTGAATATGGAGTGTTGTCTCAAAAGCATTTTTGAACAGGTAGGTCTTGAGACCGGTTTTGAAAGATGTGAGAGAAGGAGCATGGCGAAGGTCATATGGGAGACTGTTCCAAAAGAGAGGAGCTGAGAAAGAGAAAGAGCGTTCACCAAACGACTG
>CM060308.1:8294575-8297075 GCA_030674185.1 Monoplex corrugatus | reverse complement strand
GTTTTGAAAAGAGCTTATATTGTTTTCTATTCTCATTGCAGCTGTTTGTTCCTAGTACATATTTCTGATTATTCGTAGATCTTTTCCATCAACATTGAGTCTCTCTGATGATATATATATATATATGTATATATATATATATGTCGGTTGGCATCAGAAAGAGAGTCCTTGGGTGTTATATGGAACCAATACTGTTGTACGGATGCGGGGCATGGGCAGTCGGCAGGCAGGGCCGGAGCGGGATTAGGGCGGCCGGGATGTGGTTTCAAGGAGGAATGTTGGGGGTTCCATAGGCGGCGGGGAGGACGGGCCAGACAGTCTTGGTGAAGGCAGACGTGGGAGGATCACTCGTGGGGAGGATTGGGAGGAGACAGGCGGCATTTGTGGGCCGTTTTGTGGGGAAGGGGGATTTGGGGTGCCTGGGAGGGCTCGGGGGAAGGGGGGGGGGGCGCCAACTGGACCCGGGAAGGGAGTGCTGGACGGACTTGCAGGGTGGCTGGGGACGAGGAGGGTGGGGGAGATGCTAGGGGCAACGAGAGATAGAGATGGATGGAAGTCCATGGTCGCCAATGCCATGCGGCAGGGCACCTGATGATGATGATGATATATATATATATATATATATACGTATATATATATATATATATATACGTATATATATATATATATATATATATCTAAGCCAGGGTCAAAAGGTGCTTTGGGGTGACTTTCCTAGTTCAAATCATTGCAACTAATTTTCTTGCCTTTGCACAGCCCGAACAATCCTAGATATTGAGCTTTAAATGTCAAATCAAATAGCAGACATGAATTCATGGAAGTTGAACAAATCATTTATTAGCCAGTCAAGTTTATATTTACACTTTTGCTCAAATTTCAGCCTTCCTTTAACAGATAGGCGTGGTAGGCTGAGAACAAAGTTAGGTGTTAAACCAATGGTTGTACCTATGTACGTGTTTTTTGGTTTCTTATCAATGTTACTCACTAGTTTATAATTTCATTTGAGTTTTTTGCCTAATTTTTTCATATATTCTGCAATATTAAAGTCTGAATATAAGGTTTCATTCGTGACACTTTTGTGTCACAGGCCTACAGTGCTTTGATCAACCACAGTGGGAAAAAATGACTAAAAACTGCAATGATATAGGGCTTTTCAAGTTTCATCATAAAACTGTCTGAATAGAACTGATCAGCATTGCAATCAAATGATACTTTGGAATCTACGTGAGTTTTTAGCGTTCGTGTAACACCTGTCACGGATGAAACTATGCCCTGTAAAGTATGAGCTACTGCCTCTGGAAAAGCCAATCCAACATTTTGTTTGACCAAGGAGCATTCAAGGCGTGATGGAATATTTCTTTCCCGCCAAAATTGCTGAGCATGATCAAGCTGAGTAAGACAAGTTGTGTTGTCACACCATTTTTCTTGTCTCGGATGAAACTATTTACTGTTCAAATCACAGATTAAACTGAGTCACATGATTTCTATCATAAAGATGACTTTTTAGCTTGCAATAAGGTTTAAGTTGTTGAAAATGTCTATAAATGTTTTCAACATCAATCTAAATGTACAAACATTAATGTATAATGCTAATTAACATAGGCTGTGCACAGCCTACTGTTTAGTTGAACGCACCCACTGAGCCACCGCGAAAGACAAAACAGCTGCTCAGTGCCAGGGAATCGTACAAAGCGACGGTCTGCTCTTTCAGTGTCAGCATTAAGCTGCAAGCCACTGGCCGCGGTAAATTCTAGATCTAGTGTCTGTAGTTCTACATCATGTATGTCCGACTCATCATAGCTGTAGGATTTTTGATAAAACCAACAGAAAGTACTCTGTCGCAACACACTGAAAGTTAATGAAAAAAAAAACTAAGATAAGAAACTGATTGTCACAATGCAAAATACATGCATTTTCAACTGGTGGTGTAGTAAGCAGATTACTCTTCTTGCCGTTAATCTATACATATGATGAAAGATGCATGAATGCATGATGCCATGCTGAAAGGAACATCGCAGGGACACTTACCAATAAATAGCAAGAGGCGGTGCCGTAATGTAGGTGTACAGGGCATAGAACAGCACTGAGTTTTCACATATTCCACACAAAGACTCAATGCTGATTTCTAGATCTGGAGATGCATTCACGTTTTGGTGCATACGTTTTTTCTTTTTCCTTTCCGCTGGCTGTCAAAGTGTGCACACTATGTACATTGATCTACTGACAGTGTGCGGTAGAACTCAGCCCAGATCTACATCTGCCATAGATTTCTGATCTTTTCGGCTGCATTTGTAAAACAGCATTTTTTCTAGCTTCGGAATATATTTTGTTGCAGTGAGTCAGTGTATGACAGCACTTAGATCTACATTGTTTTATCTTCACTCGTCTTTAATTACAGATGTTATTTTTTTACTTTGGTAATGTTTTATATTTTCATAACTTGAATGGAGTCATTCCTGACATGCTACAGGAAATTGTGTTCGAATCACACCGCAATCTT
>CM060308.1:8284575-8289575 GCA_030674185.1 Monoplex corrugatus | reverse complement strand
GATGCCAGGGACTCTTTCAGCATAAATAGTAGTCCCACCTTCTGGAAATTCTGTGCTAGATCTTACGTATTTTTTTTTCTTAGGATTGATAATTGGGTACATGTATTAAGTGCATTTTTGGCTCTAAGGTGGTGAGATTACGAAAGTAATTTTAGGTAATTTATGCCCGTTTATATGTGTTTTTGGTGTCCTTAGGTATGCTTAAATTTGTGTTCAGGTATGTTTTTTATTAATCCCTTGTGCGATAAATTGGACGGAATGGTCAACACCAGGGGCATGTCCTTAGATTATGTGCACAAATACATTGCTATGTGTACGTAATTTCTTTTCTTTTTTTAAATTTTTTTTTAGTTTTATATGTTTTGAAGTTGTTTTAGCCCTGATATGGCTCTACGCAGTTGGCTGGGCTTTAAACAACAATAACAGAGAGAAACTAGAATGAATATTGAAGAGCGAGGGCCGTCAAGCAAACTCAGGGAGGAAGGACCTGGATGAGGGGATTTCTCAGCATAAATGTTAGTCCATTCGGACAGCTAGATCTTAGATTTTCAGGATGAAGGTACAGACACAAGTGTCATCTCTAAGGAAGATGAGAAAGAAAGTCATTTTAAGGTAATTATGCCCGTTAATAGTGTTTGAGTGTCCAAGGTAATAGCTTAAATTGGTTCATGGAGCACCATTAATCCCTTGGGAAAATTGACGGAATGTACACATGGGGTCAGTCCTTGATTATGTGACAAAAACATGATGATGTAGAATTCTGTTTAACATGTTGTAATGTTGAATGTTTTATGATATGGCTTACCAGTTGCTGGCTTTAACAACAATAACAAGGAAGGACAGAGCCGTGGGCAATAGAGTGGACATGTAGAGGGAAATCAGTGGCATAAAGTTATGTCTTCAAGCTAGACTTGAAGGAAGGCAGAGATCACAGAGCAACAAAGGGGTCATCCTTTGGCAAAACTGTGTAGACAAAAAGTCCATTTCATACGTAAACGGAATACAAGCATCAGAAAGGAAAAATATAGGGTGGCGCTCTCTGCGGCGACGCTCTCTCCTGGGAAGAGCACCCGAATTTACATGGTCATCAGTTTCATTCTGAAAAAAAAAGAGATATAGAATTTGATACAACTGTGAACAGATGATCATAGATATGACTATGACATCTGGATACGATAAAAGATAAATAAGTTAATACAAATGTAATAATGTAACAGGTAATTCCACAGATGATTATGGTCATCTATACGTGACAAAGATAAAAATAAAAATAATAAAGTAAATAGATACTCTGAAGATGATATGGTCATCTGTACGTGACAAAAGATAAATAAATTAATACATTTATACATAGATAATCCAACAGATGATATGGTCATCTGATATGTACAAAAGGTAAGTAAAACAATAGCCTACAAATGAAACAGATAATCCGAGAGACGATTGTGGTCATCTGATAGACGCTCATCGTCTGCAATCCATGTTTACAATGAAACACTCACATACGCACAGTCATGACAGATTTTTTCCTCATCTTGTTCTTCTTGTTCTTGTTCTTGTTCTTCATGTTCTTGTTCTTCTTGTTCTTGTGGTTCTTGTCTTGTTCTTGTTCTTCTTGTTCTTGTTCTTCTTGTTCTCGTTCTTGTTCTTCTTGTTCTTGTTCTTCTTGTTCTTGTTCCTGTTCTTCTTGTTCTTGTTCTTCTTGTTCTTCTATTTCTTGTACTTGTTCTTGTTCTTCTTGTTCTTGTTCTTCTTGTTCTTGTACTTGTTCTTCTTGTTCTTGTTCTTCTTGTTCTTGTTCTTCTTGTTCTTGTTCTTCTTGTTCTTGTTCTTGTTCTTCTTGTTCTTGTTCTTCTTGTTCTTGTTCTTCTTGTTCTTGTTCTTCTTGTTCTTGTACTTGTTCTTCTTGTTCTTGTTCTTCTTGTTCTTGTTCTTGTTCTTGTTCTTCTTGTTCTTGTTCTTGTTCTTCTGTTCTTGTTCTTCTTGTTCTTGTTCTTCTTGTTCTTCTTGTTCTTGTTCTTCTTGTTCTTGTTCTTCTTGTTCTTGTTCTTGTTCTTCTTGTTCTTGCTCTTGTTCTTGTTCTTGTTCTTGCTCTTCTTGTTCTTCTTGTTCTTGTTCTTGTTCCGTTCTTCTTGTTCTTGTTCTTCTTGTTCTTGTTCTTCTTGTTCTTGTTCTTCTTGTTGCTTTCTTTTTCTTGCTCTTCTTGTCTTGTTCTTCTTGTTCTTGTTTCTTGTTGTTCTTGTTCTTGTTCTTGTTCTTCTTGTTCTTCTTGTTCTTGTATTTGTTCTTCTTGTACTTGTTCTTGTTCTTCTTGTTCTTGTTCTTCTTGTCCTTGTTCTTGTTCTTCTTGTTCTTGTTCTTCTTGTTCTTCTTGTTCTTGTTCTCTTGTTCTTGTTCTTCTTGTTCTTCCTGTTCTTTTGTTCTTCTTGTTCTTGTTCTCTTGTTCTTCTTGTTCTTCTTGTTCTTCTTGTTCTTCTTGTTCTTGTTCTTCTTGTTCTTGTTCTTCTTGTTCTTGTTCTTCTTGTTCTTCTTGTTCTTCTTGTTGTTGTTCTTGTTCTTCTTGTTCTTGTTCTTCTGTTCTTGTTCTTCTGTTCTCGTTCTTCTTGTTCTTGTTCTTCTTGTTCTTGTTCTTCTCGTTCTTGTTCTTCTTGTTCTTATTCTTCTTGTTTTTGTTCTTGTTCTTCTTGTTCTTGTTCTTGTTCTTCTCGTTCTTGTTCTTGTTCTTCTTGTTCTTGTTCTTCTTGTTCTTCTTGTTCTTGTTCTTCTTGTTCTTGTTCTTCTTGTTCTTGTTCTTCTTGTTCTTGTTCTTCCTGTTCTTGTTCTTCTTGTTCTTGTTTTTCTTGTTTTTGTTCTTGTTCTTCTTGTTCTTCTTGTCTTGTTCTTCTTGTTCTTGTTGTTGTTCTTGTCGTTGTTCTTGTTTTCTTGTTCTTTTCTTCTTGTTCTTGTTCTTGTTCTTCTTGTTCTTTTCCCGATCTTCGTTATGAATGATTTTCTTGTGTCTGCCTCCATCAAGACTATATCGTTTGTTTTTCTTTGCTAAGGTAGGTGAATTGTCGAACATTTCCCAGCTTCAGTCCATGGACAGTTTTGTCAATAAAAGTGATGGTGATGTTCTCACTGGCAGTCAGCTTGTCTTTCCCATACAAGCTGACATAAAAGCCGATGATAATGATGATAATCAAAGATGGGTAGGGATCAGAGATAAGGCGAGCAATGGGCTGGGAGTCCATGATGGTGGGGATGGTTGAGGCGTCAACAGCAAACTCACTCACAATCAAGGGAGAGAAATTGCACGAAGGGGGAAATAAAAGGGAGATAACCTAAACTGCCTCTACGGTTACGATCAAGATAAGAGGGGCGAGCATCTTTTCCCAGGCTCCGAGGTACAAAGACCGCCTCTGTTCCCCGCAATGTTCATCTACCTGTGAAAGAATGTAAAGTGCCTCTTGCCCTGCCTCTCTTCCTCCCTCCATTTCTCCATCCCTCCACCATTTACTCTGTCTGTCTGTCTGTCTCTCTCTCTTTCTCTGTCCGTCTGTCTGTCTCTCTTTTCTCTGTCTGTCTGTCTGTCTCTCTCTCTTCGTCTGTCTGTCTGTCTGTCTCTCTATCTTTCTTTGTCTGTCTGTCTGTCTCTCTCTCTCTCTCTCTCTCCTCTTCTCTTCTTTTTCTCTCTGTCTGTTGTCTCTTCTCTCTGTGTCTCTGCCTTTCTCTCTCTTTCTCCCTCTCTCTCTGTCTCTGTCTGTTTCTCTTTCTCTCTCTCTAGCTCTCTCTCTCTCTCTCTTCTTTCTTTCTCTCTCTTTCTCTCTCTCCTCTCTCTCCCCTCTGTCCTTGTCTTTGTCTCTGTCTGTCTCTGTCTCTCTTGCTCGATCTCTCCCTCTATCTCGCTCTCTCTCTCTTTCTATCTCTCTGTCTTCTCTTCTCTCTCCGTCTGTTGTCTCTTTCTCTGTCGCTGTGTCTCTCTCTCTTTCTCCCTCTCTCTCTGTGTCTCTGTTTGTCTCTCTTTCTGTCTCTCTCTCTCTGTCTCTCTCTCTCTTTCTCTCTCTTTCTCTCTCTCCTCTCTCTCCTCTCTCTCCCTCTGTCCCTGTCTTTGTCTCTGTCTATCTGTCTGTTTGTCTGTCCCCCTCTCTCTCTGTCCCTGTCTCTGTCTGTCTCTCTCTTTCTCTGTCTCTCTTGCTCGCTCTCTCCCTCCCTCTCTCTCTCCCTCTCTCTCATAAGCACGCTTTTTCTGCACCTCTCTGTCTCTTTCTCTCTTTTTTTCTCGTTCTCTCTCTCTCTTTCTCTCTCTCTCTGTCTATTTCTCTCTGTCTATCTATATCTTTCTCTCTCTGTCTGTTTTTTTTTCTCTCTCTCTCTCTGTCTCTTTCTCTCTCCCTTTCTCTCTCTCTTTCTCTCTCTCTCTCTCGCTCCACCCCCTCCACTACACCTGTTCTTTTCCCTCAGCATCTCCTCTATCCCCTCTCTCTCTTTCTCTTCTTGTTTTGCGTGTGTTTGTTTGTTTTCCTCGCAATTTATATATACATGTGAAATTTATGCAAGCTGATAAATTTATTAGCAGTGATAAGTTTGAAATTCAGACGTTCAGCTGTTAACTGTTATCTTTGAAAGTACACTTTTTCATGTTTATGTTGATTGTCAATGTCGTAGTCTCTGTCTCTGTCTCTGTCTCTGTCTCTGTCTCTCTCTCTCTCTCTCTCTCTCTCTGTGTGTGTGTGTGTGTGTGTGTGTGTGTGTGTGTCTCTCTCTCTCTCTCTCACACACACACACACACACACACACCCTCTCTCTCTCTTTCTATCTGTGTGTCTCTCTCCCCTCTGTCTGTCTCTCTCTCTCTCTCTCTCTGTCTCCGTCCCTCTCTGTCTTTCTCTCCCTCTCTCTCTGTCTGTATCTCTCTCTGTCTGTCTGTCTCTCTGTCTCTATCTTTCTCTCCCTCTCTGTCTGTCTGTCTCTGTCTGTCTCCCTTCCTCTCTCTCACTTTCTCTCTCTCTCTCTCTCTCTCT
>CM060308.1:8274575-8279575 GCA_030674185.1 Monoplex corrugatus | reverse complement strand
GTGCAGGCGAACGTCTGAACCATTCTGCCACTCATTCCAGGTTCAGTTATCGTGCAGCGCAGGCGAACGTCTGAACCATTCTGCCACTCATTCCAGGTTCAGTTATCGTGCAGCGCAGGCGAACGTCTGAACCATTCTGCCACTCATTCCAGGTTCAGTTATCGTGCAGCGCAGGCGAACGTCTGAACCATTCTGCCACTCTTTCGAGGTTCAGTTATTATGGAAGGCGAACGTCTGAACCATTCTGCCACTCTTTCGAGGTTCAGTTATTATTGAAGGCGAACGTCTGAACCATTCTGCCACTCTTTCGAGGTTCAGTTATTATGCAAGGCGAACGTCTGAACCATTCTGCCACTCTTTCGAGGTTCAGTTATCGTGCAGCGAAGGCGAACGTCAGAACCATTGTGCCACTCTTTCGAGGTTCAGTTATTGTGGAAGACGAACGTCTCAACCATTCTGCCACTCTTCTCCCTTCTTACGACACATCACCACCAAACAAAACGTTGCTTAAGATGCAGGGGGCTCCTGTAAATCATCAGTTTCTCTATTCTGTGCCTCTGTTTTCTTTGGCAGTCGATTTTCCCACGGCCACGGTGCCAGAACGATGGATGGTTGGCATGAGGTGCTTCGCATTCGCGAAGCCCTTTTCCACCCAGTGTCAAAATTCTTAGAAATAAAAATTTAAAGAAAGGAGAAGGCTCGAGTTTGAAGTTCGTGGGGGGTGGAGGGTGGGGGGTGGGGTGGGGATGGAGGGTAGGAGGAGGGAGAGAGCGAGGGGGAGGGAGAAGGGGCTTATGGCACTAATTCTTGCAGCATGTAAACGATTATGTCATAATAGCCGGATTTTTTTTTTTTTGGGGGGGGGGGGACGTCTCGATACGTCCCAGGTTCAATGCGTCACACACGGATGCACTCACAACACACACACACACAACACACACACACACACACACACACACACACACACACACACCACACACACTCACACACACAGACACACAGACACACACAGACACACACAACACACAACACACACACACACACACACACTCACATACTCACACAGACACACACACAGACACACACACAGACACAGACACACATACACACACACACACACTCACACAAACACAGACACAAACACAGACACAGACACACACTCACACATACACACACAGACACGCAGACACACACACACACACACACAGACACACACAGACACACACACACATACACACACACACACACACACACTGACACACACACACACACACACACACACACACATACACACACACACACACACACACACACACACACACACACACACACACACAAAACACACACACACATTGGTATGTCGCCGGGTGCGAAGCCAGGGAACACAGACACAGACACACACACACACACACACACACACACACACACAAACACAAACACAGACACAGACACAGACACAGACACACACTCATACATACACACACAGACACGCAGACACACACACACACACCCATACACACACACACACACACACACACACACACACACACACCACACACACACACACACACACACACACACATCGATATGTCACCAGGTGCCAAGCCAGGGGAACACAAACTCGGGGAAACATTGTGTGGGAACATAGGCACAGATCGTGGGCGGTATTACACGGCAGATGGTCGGTGCTGAAAATAAAGAACATAAGCAATCTTTCTGTGTTCATTCCCTCTCTCTCTGTTTCTCTTTCACACATACACGCACGCGCGCACCTCGTGCGATAAAAACACGCGACACACACACAACAAAAAGAGACGTTTTGTACTTGGGACGTGTCGAATCTGGGACGAATCGAACCTGGGACGTATCAAATCTGGGACGTATCAAACCTGGGATATCGAACCTGGGACATATCGATTCTGGGGACGTATCAAACCTGGGATATCGAACCTGGGATGTATCGTGCCTAGGACGTATCGAACCTGGGACGTATCAAACCTGAGACGTATCGAACCTAGGACGTATCGAACCTAGGACGTATCAACCTGGGATATCGAACCTGGGACGTATCGAACACTAGGACGTATCAACCTGGGATATCGAACCTGGGACGTATCGAATCTGAGACGTATCGAACCTAGGAACGTTAATCGAACCTGTGACGTATTGAGACGTATCCTGAATTTTGTGAGGTTCATGCTTGTGCTTTTTATAAACGTCAGGTGAGGCAATCACGAAAACTGAAAAAGAAAAAAAAAAGAAAGAAATTTGGTTGAATGAAACCCCGCTGAAGTCATATACTGAGACAGTTTCATAGCTATAGCTGCTGCTGCTGCACATGTTAGTATCAAAATCGTTTCTGTAGTGAAAGAGGGAGAGGGGAAGGGGGAGAAGAGTATGGAGGTGGGTTGTCATACGAGTCACTGCAAACTGCAGCACCCTATCCTCCCCCTCCCACTCCCCTCTCCCCCTCTTCCCCTCCTCCCTTCCCCTCGCCTCAACGAGAATCGCAGAGTTCCTTTTTTCAAAGGCTTGTTTTCAAAACCTGAATTTGATGGGATGTTAAAAGCAGTGGGGGGGGGGGGGGGGGGTCACTCTCTCCCTCCTCTTGTCCTACACTTTACCCTCATCTTACGTACACGCCTGGCTGCAGAAAACGACTATTTATCAAATTGAGCGAATGTTTCGCCTTCTTCTTCTTTATTTCATTGAGATGGAAGAGGAGAGAGACAGAAGCTGAGAGAGAGAAAGAAAGAGAGAGAGGGAAAGAGAGAGAGGGGGAGAGAGAGAGAGAGGGAGAGAGAGAGAGACAGAGACAGAGAGAGGGAAGGGGACAGAGACAGAGAAACACAGAGCCAAGAGAGAGAGAGAGAGAGAGAGAGAGAGAGAGAGAGAGAGAGAGAGAGAGAGAGAGAGAGAGAGAAGAGAGAGAGAGAGAGAACGCAACAGGTTTTGAAAATAGGAGAAAATTAGATTAGAAAGAAAAAGACAAAAAGAAAGAAGAAACAGAAAGATAAAAAGACAGAGAGGCAGAAAGAAACAAAAATAAAAAATAATTGACAGAAAGAGAGAAATGTAGACAGAAATAAAACAAACAAAGAAAGAAACAAAGAGAGAGAGAGTTGGAAAGAAAGACAAAATAAAGAAAAAGAAAGATACAAAGACAGACAGAACAAAAGACAGAAATAACGAAACAGAAAAAGACAGACTATACACAGAAGGACAGAAAGAAGGAAAGAACAACAACAACAAAAAGACAAATCGAACAAAGAAAGAAAAAAGAAAGACAGAAAGATAGAAAGAAAGTAAAAGAAAAGGACAAAAACAGAAAAAGAAAAGAAAGACAAATCGAACAAAGAAAGAAATAATAAAGACAGAAAGATAGAAAGAAAGTAGACAAATTGAAAACAGAGAAAGACAGAAAAAGATAGGGAAAAGAGACAAAGAAACAGAAAGAGAAAAAGAAAGATCAAAAGAAGCATAGAAAGAAAGAAAGACAGAAAGAAAGAAAACCAGAAAAGCGGGAAGCCTCACAGTTTGATTTGATTTGGTTCAGTTTTTACGTCGACACCCACCTCAGATGATATGGCCGACGGGGATAACCATCCCAGGGAAGTGGGGTAATGAGGACTTATCTAATCCTATAGTGACACCACCAGAACAACAATGATGTTAAGATGGGGCAGTGAGAAGGCCAGTTTTAATGGGTGGACTTATCTCATCCCATACTGATACCACCACCACCAGAACAACAATGATGTTAAGATGGAGCATTGAAAAGGCCAGTTTTAATATAGCGCACCCCGGGATTCGAACCCACAACCATTAACATGTGAATCCGACGCTCAAACCAACGGAGCTACTGGGGCTCGCAAGCCTCACAGTGGGAGACGGTCAAATAAATAGGTTAACAAGAAACACCCGACAGTGCTGAATAAGACCCAGGACAACAATTCCTCACCACTGACTGGACAATCACCTCCCTAGTTCCAGACGCACAAAGAGGGGTTGTTCGTGCGCTTGTATGACCCGTTCGGACCCAGTCATAAATGACCTTGTTTACAAACCGAATGGCAAGGTGACCATACGACAAATCCCGAGAGACAATCAAATGTATAAATGAAGAAATAATAGATAGACAGATATTGTTTTACCTTTCACTAGACAAAAAAATCTGTCACTTGTCAAGGACAATGAGATGCAATGAATCTTGTTGCTGATGTGTCGCTAATCATCTCCAAGGCTGGCTGTGCCTCTGGGAAACTGACCAAGAGGTTGTAGCAAGACCATGACATCAGATAAATAGATAAATAAATAAATAATCATCATCATCAGGTGCCTTGCCGCATGGCGTTGGCGACCATGGACTTCCAACCATCTCTATCTCTCGTTGCCCCTAGCATCTTCCCCACCCTCCTCATCCCCAGCCACTCTGCAAGTCCGTCCAGCATTCTCTCCCTGGGTCTACCTGGTGCTCTCTTTCCCTCCAGCTTTCCCGTTGTGACCAGGTGCTCCAAATCCCCTTTCCTCATAAAATGGCCTATAAATGTTGCTTGTCTTTTCCTAATCTTCCTTATGAGTGATCTTCTTGTGTCTCCTCCATCAAGACTGTCTGGTTTGTTTTCTTTTGCTATCCATGGAACTCTCAACATTCTTCTGAGAAACCACATCTCGGCTGCCTCAATCTTGCTCTGGCTTTGCTTGCTGACTGTCCACGCCTCACATCCGTACAACAGTATTGGTTCTATATCACATTCAAGGACTCTCTTTCTGATGTTAATTGATAGGCATTTGTTGGTAAGAATGCTTGTCATCTTCTTGAATGCTGTTTAAATAAACAAATGAATAAATAATCATCTCAAAGGCTGGCTCTGCCTCTGGGAGCCTGACCAAGAGGTTGTGGCAAGACTATGACATTAGATAAAAAGATAAATAAATATATAAATAAATGAATAGATAAATACATGAATAAACAAATTAATAAATAAATAATCATTTCC
>CM060308.1:8229575-8234575 GCA_030674185.1 Monoplex corrugatus | reverse complement strand
TAATGTTTGTTGTTATCTTGTTGTGTATGTAATTGTGAACATTTTTTATCACCATTTGCCTTTCTTGCGAAATGTAAAAATGCTGGTGAGCATGTTTTTATATGGAATATGCGCTATACAAATAAACATTATTATTATTATTATTATTATTATTATTATTATTATTATTAAAGCCTCTTTCAGAATAAACAAATACACAACTCACAGAACATATAAGAGACTCACAAGACATGTATTTTCTGTAGCCTCTTTCAGAATAAACAAAATAAACAAATCACAGAACATACTCACAATACATGTGTATATTCTCTAGCCTCTTTCAGAATAAACAAATACACAACTCACAGAACATATAAGAGACTCACAAGACATGTATTTTCTGTAGCTTCTTTCAGAATAAACAAAATAAACAAATCACAGAACATACTCACAATACATGTGTATTTTCTGTAGCCTCTTTCAGAATAAACAAATAAACAAATCACAGAACATACTCAAAATACATGTGTATATTCTCTAGCCTTTTTCAGAGTAAACAAACGAACAAACAAACTAACAAACGATCAAAAAAAACAAAAACCGCAGCTACCTAACTCAATATAACGTGTTAATGACCTGGTTCTTGGAGGTCAAAGGCACGAAACGAGAGTGCATGAGAACAGGAGACACCGGAAAAAGCAGATGCATTATTTCATTTCAAAACAGGGACTGGGACTGGGAAGACAAACCTCTCAGGCTGGCACCCTCAGCAAGCCAGGCGGGGGAACGCCTGTAAAAAAAAGACAGACGCATTTATTTGACCTTGAGACAAGCCCTGGGGGGTGTGGGTGGGGAGAGAGAGAGAGAGAAGAGAGAGAGAGAGAGAGAGAGAGAGAGAGATGCATGAGAGGTAGTAAGCGAGAGGAGGGAGGGAGGGAAGGGGATGGAGAGGTGGGGGCCGTGGGAACTCAAAGCGGGGGTGGCTCACAGAAACAGTGAAGATGCGCTCCAAAAACAGACTACTACGCATGCTTTCTTCAACGGTTCCACACACTACAACCCTCCTAACAACATGCTTCTGGTTTTATTATACCACGTGGTCAAGCCCTGTCGGTGTTCGTCTTTTCTTGTCTGGGATTTTTCTCCCAACACCCACACCGCAAGTTTTTAACCAGAATTTGTGGCCTTGAAATGTTGGTGTTCATCTTTTTCTTCTCTGGAATTTTCTCTCCACCACCACAAGTTTTTCCCAGAATTGTTTTGCCTTGAAAACGTCTCCAGAGTTAGAAAAACAACAACAACAAACAACTAAGAAAAAAAAAAACAACACAACAAACAACAACAACAACAAATAAACATCGAAAACAAAAACAAACTGAACGTACATCAACACAACAAACACACACACACAACACACATCACAACATACACACACACACACACACCACCACCACACAACACACACACACACAAAACCACACACCACACACACAACACACACACACATACACACACACAACACACACACACACACATACAACACACACACAAACACACACACACACACACAACACACAAACACACAACACACACACACACACACACACACACACACATACACACACACAACAACACACACACACACACACACACAACCACACACACACATAACACACACACATAACACACACACACACACACACACACACACAACACACACACACACACAACACACACACACACACAACACACACACACACACAAAACAACAACGAAAAACGTGTTTGTGTGTTACTGATGTTGATGGTTATATCGATAAAGCATTATGTTCAGTTTTAGTGCATGTCAAGGTCTATGAGTGTTTGAAACATATGTTCATGCATGTAGCTGTTAACGTACCATACATATGTGGTTCAAAACGTACACTGCGCCTTTATGAATGATGCATACGATACGAACACACAGCAGGAATCTTAGTCATCATAAACTGAGAACACATGGCGTACAGAAACTGTTGCCTGTTGTTAATTAATTAAACAGTCTTTGTTTTATTTATCGTTCATGTTTGTAAAATAGTGGTGTTAGTTTCAGCAATGAATGGGTGTCGGTTTTGTTTTAAAAGAAAAGGCCTCTTGTTTACGTCTCCGCTTTTTCCGCGTTTTTCTGAAGAAAAACAAAAACAACTTTCCTCCTGCAACATCTGACGTTGAACCAGTTTTAAGAATATGTTCAGAAGTATATGTATATATTATATATATGTGAAACTGCTAGTTTCTCGAGAAAGTTTTGTTACTGGAAATTTTGAGAGTTAGTTTCCTCAGTGTGAAATATCGATAGTTTTCTCACCGCAAATATCTCCAATATAGGAGTCATATATTATTACTACTACTACTGCTGCTGCTGCTCTACTACTACTAGTAGTACTACTACTAATGCTGCTGCTGATACTGCTTCTACTGCTGCTGCTGCTATTATTACCACTACTACTACTACTAGTACTACTACTGTTGTTTCTGCTGCTGCTGTTGCTGTTGCTATTGCTACTACAACTACTACTACTACTACTATACCTACTAAAATATATATAGTAACTGTTGAAATCATTGACTGTTATGCTGACATATTCCATTCAATCTCTGTCTCATGATTCTATATTGGGTACTTAAGGCAACTAAATGTGTTGTGACTTCTGAATTATGAATTTTCAACATTCACACACACACACACACACACACACACACACACACACACACACACACACACACACACACACACACACACACACGCACGCACACACACACACACACACACACAAATATAAATATATACCGTCACACACACACACACACACACACACACACACATACACACACACACACACATACATACACACACACATACATGGCCTGACACACACATGCCCTCACACACACACAGGTACACATACACACACACACACACACACACACACACACACTCACACACACACACACCACACACACACACACACGTACAACTGCCTTCACACACACACACACACACACACACACACACACACACACACACACGCACGCACACACACACACACAGATGCCCTCACACAAACACACATACGCACACACACATATACTCTATCTCTCTCTCTCTCTCTCTCTCCACACACACACACACACATACACACGCAGATCTCCCTACCCCTACCCCCTCCCCCCCCCATCACACACAGACACACATACACACCATGTAAAGTTCCCATCAGTCTCAATCCTTCTCCTTCCTTGCCATCGGATTGTTTAGAAAGTGAAAACTGAAAGAAGAAAGATGGGTAGACTGGGTGGTTTAAAGAAAAGAAAAAAGTAAAAAAGCACTCACGGGCGCGGAGTTTCGCGTCCTGTCTGGTTCCCACGCTGTGGGGCTGAGGATGCCAAAGCCTTGCCATCTGGCCACACGTACACACACACACACACACACACACACACACACACACACACACACACACACACACACACGTCACATCAAATAACGGGAGGGCTGGTATGGCATGAGGCCCAATGACTGGAGAGCGCGAGCTGATAATTATAGCACGTGCGTCGTGTGCAACCTTTATGGCGGTTGCCCTGATAGTGTCAGAGGCAGCAACGCCAACACCGCTTCACACTCTGTCTGTCTGCCTGTCTGTCTTCTCTCCTCTCTCTCTCTCTCTCCTCTCTTCTCTCTGTGTCTCTATCTATGTGTGTGTGTATCTCCCTCTCTTTGACTCTGTCTCTACCTGCCACTCTATCTCTGTTTCTTTCTCTCTCTCTTTCTCTCTCTCTCTCTTTGTTTCTCTGTCTCTTTGTCTGTCTGTCTGTCTTCTGTCTCTTCTCTCTCTCTCTCCTCTCTCTCCTCTCTCTCTCCTTTTCTGTGTTTCTGGCTGTTCAGCTCTCTCAGTCTTCCTCTGTTTTTGTCTGCCTGTCTGTCTGTATGTCTGTCTGTTTCTCTTTCTCTCTCTCTCTCTCTGTGTCTCTCTCTCTCTGTTTCTGGCTGTTCAGTTCTCTCAGTCTTTCTCTGTTTTTGTCTGTCTGTCTGTCTGTCTGTTTCTCTTTCTCTCTCTCTGTCTCTCTCTCTCTCTGGGTGGCTGTCTGTCCGGCTGTCTCTGTCTGTCTGTCTGTCTGTCTCTCTCTCTCAGTTTGTCTCTGTCTGTGTATCTGTCTGTCTCTGACTGTCTGTCTGTCTGTCTGTCTCTCTCTCTTTCTCTCTCGCCCCCTCTCTATGCCTTCTTTGTTTATCTGTCTGTCTGTCTCTGTATCTGTCTCTGTCTCTCTATCTGTCTGGGTGTCTGTCTGTCTGTCTGTCTGTCTCTATATTTGTCTGTCTGCCTCTCTCTCTACCCTTTCTCTCTCTCTCCCTCCATCTCTCTCTCTCTCTCTCTCTCTCTCTCTCTCTCTCGCTCGCTCTCTGTTTCTGGCTGTTCAGCTCTCTCAGTCTTCCTCTGTTTTTGTCTGCTTCTGTCTGTCTGTCTGTCTGTTTCTCTTTTTCTCTCTCTTTCTGTCTGTCTCTCTCTCTCTGGGTGGCTGTCTGTCCGGCTGTCTCTGTCTGTCTGTCTGTCTCTCTCTTTCTCTCTGTTTGTCTCTGTCTCTGTCTGTGTATCTGTCTGTCTGTCTCTGACTGTCTGTCTGTTTGCCTGTGTCTCTCTCTCTCTGTCTCTCTGTCTGTCTCTCTCTCTCGCCCCCTCTCTATGCCTTCTTTGTTTATCTGTCTGTCTGTCTCTGTATCTGTCTCCTCTGTCTCTCTCTTTCTCTCTATTTGTCTGTCTGTCTCTCTCTCTCCCCTTTCTCTCTCTCTCTCCCTCCCTCTCTCTCTCTCTCTCCATCTCTCTCTCTTTCTCTCTCTGGCTGTCTGGCTGTCCTGCTCATTCAGTCTGTCTATCTGGCTGTCTGGCTGTCCTGCTCATTCAGTCTGTCTATCTGTCTGTATGTCTCAGTTTGTCTCTGTCTGTCTGTCTGTGTGTCTGTCTGCCTGTCTGTCTGTCTCTCCCTCTC